>JAOWBU010000357.1:0-25000 GCA_026212405.1 Petrea volubilis
CATACTTAACAAACAGGAGGAGAAAAAGAAAATAGAAGACGTTTCAGTTGTAAAGGAGTTCGTAGATGTTTTCCCTGATGATCTGGAAATTGATTTCGTCATTGATTTGCTACCCGGAAAAACACCTATTTCCAAAACTCCTTACAAAATGGCTCCTGCTGAGTTGAAAGAGCTTAAAACCCAATTAGAAGAATTGCTTGATAAAGAATTTATCCGGCCAAGTTTTTCACCTTGGGGAGCCCCGGTTTTGTTTGTCAAGAAGAAGGATGGAACCTTGCGACTGTGTATTGATTATCGATCCCTTAACCAAGTTACCATCAAGAATAAATACCCGTTACCCAATATTGATGAGTTGTTCGACCAACTGCAGGGAGCGTCCGTATACTCCAAGTTGGACCTAAAATCTGGGTATTACCAAGTTAGAATTCGAGAAGAAGAAATAGCTAAAACAGCCCTCAACAGTCGCTATGGACATTATGAATTTGTAGCCATGCCCTTCGGACTAACCAACGCACCTGCTACTTTTATGGACTCAATGAATCGGGTGTTCCAACCCTATTTGGATCGGTTTGTCGTGATTTTTATAGATGACATTTTGGTGTACTCAAAATCTGAAGATGAGCATGAGGAGCACTTAAGGATAGTATTGCAAACTTTGAGGGAAAGAAAGCTTTATGCGAAATTTAGTAAGTGTGGTTTCTGGTTAAAACAAGTAACCTTTCTTGGGCATATTATCTCACAAGAGGGAATTTCGGTGGACCCAGATAAAATAAAGGCAATTACAAAATGGAAACAACCCGCAAATGTAACTGAAGTGCGAAGCCTTTTAGGGTTGGCAGGCTACTATCGGCGGTTCATTGAAAACTTTTCCAAAATCGCTCGCCCTTTGACAAGGCTACTCCAATCTAAGGTAAAGTTCGTATGGGACCAACATTGTGAAGCTAGTCTCCAAGAATTAAAGAACCGACTAGTTACTGCCCCCATATTAACTCTACCGAATGGAAACGATGGGTTTGTCATATATACGGATGCGTCCAAGGAAGGACTTGGTTGTGTGCTTATACAAAACGGAAAAGTCATTGCCTACGCCTCCCGGAAACTCAAACCTTTCGAGGAGAATTACCCGACTCATGATCTGGAACTTGCTGCCGTGGTGTTTGCCTTAAAGAAATGGCGACACTATTTATATGGAACCTCTTTTGAAGTCTTTACAGATCACAAGAGTTTAAAATACTTGTTCTCACAAAAGGAATTGAATATGAGGCAAATACGATGGATCAAGATGATCACGGATTTTAATTGTAACATCCAATATCATCCGGGGAAGGCCAATGTGGTTGCTGATGCATTAAGCAGAAAACCTAACTTAGCATGTCTGATGATGCGCTAATGGAATTTGTTAGAAGAAATTTTCGAATGGAATCCGAAAGAAAAGAAGTCCGGAATGATCCTCTCCCACTTACAAGCCCAACCTGCTCTAATACAGAAGATTAAAGAAAAGCAAGCAGAAGATGATAGATTGCAAAGAATAAAGGGTGAAATCAGCCATGGGCAAAGGACAGAATTCACTTTGTCATCCGATGGAATAGTAAGATTTCGAGATAGAATATGTGATCCCGATGACGATGAGTTGAAGAGAGAAGTATTAGAAGAAAACCACAAATCCAGATATACAATCCACCCGGGGATAACTAAGATGTATAAGGATGTGAAAAAGCAATATTGTTGGAATAATATGAAAAGGGAAATAGCGGAGTTTGTAGCAAAATGCTTAACTTGTCAGCAAGTGAAGGCTATTCATCAGAAACCTTTTGGAGTATTACAGTCCCTACCTATACCCGAGTGGAAGTGGGAGCACATCACTATGGATTTCGTCATGGGACTACCTCGAACATCAAAAGGCAATGATGCGATTTGGGTAATAGTTGATAGACTTACAAAAAGTGCTCATTTCATCGCATTCTCTAAGACTTTTTCCCTGGACAAAATGGCTGAACTCTACAAACAGGACATAGTCAGACTTCATGGCGTCCCAGTAAGCATAGTCTCCGATAGAGATCCTCGGTTCGTTTCCAAGTTCTAGCGAGGATTGCAAAATGCTTTGGACACCAAGTTAAATCTTAGCACAGGTTTTCATCCTCAAACGGATGGACAAACCGAAAGAGTTATACAGATTCTCGAAGATATGCTCCGGGCTTGCACCATCGATTTTGGAGGTAGTTGGGATAGGCATTTAGTACTGGTAGAGTTTGCTTATAATAACAGTTATCAATCCACGATCGGTATGGCACCATTTGAAGCTCTATATGGACGAAAATGTCGGTCTCCAGCTTGTTGGAACGAAGTGGGTAAAAACAAAATCATTGAGTCCGAACTAGTACGAGAAACCACTGAAGCCATTAACCTCATTCGAAAACGCATGAAAATCGCCCAAAGTCGACAAAAGAGTTACGCAGATAGACGGCGTAAAGACTTGGAATTCGAAAAAGGGCACTTTGTGTTTCTCAAGGTTTTACCCAAAAAAGGGATCCTAAGGTTCGGGAAAAAGGGAAAGCTAAGCCCAAGATATGTTGGCCCTTTTGAAATTTTAGAATGGATAGGAAAGGTGGCCTATAAACTCGCCTTACCTACAAGCCTATCTGCAGTTCATAATGTGTTTCATGTATCTATGCTTAAAAAGTATCACCCGGATCCTTCTCATGTGATAAATCACGATTCCCTCGAAATAGATAAGGGCTTGACATATGAGGAAGAACCGGTTCGCATTCTTGAAGTGAAAGAAAGAACCCTGCGAAACCGTTCTATTCCTATAGTCAGCGTTTTGTGGAAATATCATAACCTCGAGGAAACCACATGGGAGAAACTAGAAGACATGATGGACAATGATGGACAAATACCCACATCTCTTCGACTAGCAAAGCCGAATTTCGGGGACGAAATTCTTTTAAGAAGGAGAGGATGTAAGGACCCGAATTCTCCTTTCGATATATATATATATATATATACCTAAATAAGAATAATTTACATGTTTCTATGTATAAGTTTTCATTATTTTCATACTATGTGGTACATGTTCGTTTTAAGTGCAACATGCACAAGTTTAGGATTCATTCTTGTTTTCGTTAATCACCATACAAACTATAAAATTCAAGAAAATACATGGATACATAGATATATATATATATATATACGGTTTATATATGTATATATATATATACTTAGTAGATTTCCTTGTAACTTTTCTAACTTTTGCGAAAAAAACCCTAAAGCCTAGGTAAATTGTATTTTCTACCCCTACATATTATTGCCTTCCCTAAAATGACTTATTATACATATAATAAGAAAAAAAAACTACATTTTGGCTGAAGATTAGGAGGGTGAACGAAATTTAGCTCTCCAAAAATAGAAAATATTAAATACTTGGTGAATATGAAGTCTTATACTCCAAGTTTGCCAAATACAATGTATTTATACACTTGTTCAATATCTTCTAGATACAAAGCTACATACTTGGCTCATATTGATGTAGAGATACACTTAGGCTATGTTAGACCATCTACTTGGCCAATTAGGGTAATAATTAGAAAAGGACTTAATGCTATTTTAATGCTATGTCTTGTTATTAGTATATATGTAATTACTTGGAAAATACCAAAAACCACACACGCACACTCTAAAATCCGGCCACACACACACACACACTTCATTCCTCTTGTTTTCAATAAACTTTCCTAATATCCTTCAAGTCTTAAAACCCTCTCACCCCTTCAAACACTCTCCCTACTCCAAACCCTACAAAGAAGAAAAGAAAAACATATCAAGGTAGAAATTTGCCTAAGGCATGAGCTAGGGTTAGGTTTTATCAAATTATTAGCATGTTATCTCCCTTATGAGACCTAGGAGGTCACCTCAAGTTGGTTTCCATCTTGAGTTTAAGGGATTTCAAGATTTGTTGGTTATATATATGTGTATATTGTGCATATGATGTTTCTATGAGCATGTTAAGTTAAAATCCTTGAATATGCATGCTGGAAATTGTTGTAAATATGCTTAAGTGATGCTTGAATTCTAGGTTATCATGTTGTATACCTTGTTAGAGTCTTGTTTATGTGCTATAAGCTACAATTTTAAGTTATGAAAGCTGAAAATTCAAGTTGTGCATATGCTGGAATTACTGTTCATGCAGAAACTCTTGTTTTAAAAGCTGAAAAGTTCGATTTTTGCACGATTGAAAAATCCGAAAATTTCCAACAAAAAACCTGGTTTATATACTGTAAATTGAGTTTATAATAAGCTGTAGAAACAGGTTTTTAAAATATGGAGGTTTGGGTTACGAAAGCTGGAAATTGCAGCGGTTGCGCGTTAAAACGTTGCGCATCGAAGTCTGAAAATTCCAGGTTTTGTAGGCTGGAAATTCGAAAGTTTGTTAACTAAAAGTCTATTTTACAACCTTGGGAATATATGTGTGGATTTCCAGTAGGCTTTAAACTGGATTTTTAGTAGTCTGAAAGCTAGCAATTTCAGTTCGACGTTGTAAATGTCGATTTCGCAAAAAACTGGAAATATGCGTACTTTGTGCTGAATTTGAGCTGAATCAGTGTGTGTTGTGATGAAATTGTGATTTTTATGTGTTGGAATTATGTTTGTAAGGGTCCTATATGTGTTCGGTATGGATGGGGCTAGAGTTCGGCCGGGCGGCAATGGGCTTGCCGGTCTTAAACCAGTTCTCGCCATCCATGCCTATTCCCATCTTGCATGAACGGAGTGTTCCACGTATTGGTTGTGGGTCGTAGGTTTTCGGCATATACTCGAGATATGACCACCGGTGTGTTTAGGTTGGGTGGGAGTTTCGGTTGGAAATTGGTTTACGGCACGGCGAGATAAGGTAGCCACCCTTCGAGGTGGGAAAACGGTAACAACGTGTTGACTTGTGATGCTCTATCAGAGCTGGAAATTTATATTATTTGATCATGAAAACTAGAATTTCTATGGTTTTATGTGTGGTTATGTGCTTTTCTGACAATATGCAATTTCACACGAACACCTCATTTCCTATGCGAATTTCTACTCAACATGTGTATATGTTGGCATTGTTTTGTTTATTATGTTTTAGCCGGAATTGAGACATCGGAGGATAGGTTCGAGGAGAATGTAAGTGGACGCTTCGAGGCATTTAGTTAATTATGTATATAGGTTATGCTAAAAACTTGAAAGTCAAACTTGTGTATATGTAATAAAGGAATGATGTAACCTCTCTATTGGAATATTAGTACATACATTTGGTTTCATTATATTTTATGCTATCATGTTTTAAAGAAATGGTTATATGTTAGGCGTTGCATGATTAGCTATTGGTTTTGGGGCGCCACACATCGTCTCGCATATAAGAACCATTTGATCTTCTAAAAGGTCACAAGTGTATTCCAAAACAGATATAAGACAGGGATAGTACCAACTAATAGTCAACGAAGAACATATCCTTTAAACTACGTTTAACACTTGATATGGGGACTTTGAGTTCATTGCTATGCCTTTTGGATTAACTAATGCACCAAGAACGTTTATGGATATTATGCATAGGGTTTTCGGCCATATCTAGATTAATTCATTGTTATGTTTATTGATGACATCCTTGTGTTCTCAAAGACTTCAAAACAGCATGCAAAGCACTTGCACATTATTTTACAAACACTGTGAGAGAATAAACTATATGCAAAATTCAGTAAATGTGAGCTCTAGTTGGAAAAAGAGTCCTTTTTGGATCATATAATTTCCAAAAATGGAAATTGAAGTCGACCCCTTCAAGGTGGGAGCAATCAATAATTTTAAGTGACCAAAAACTCCAACTGACGTTAGAAGTTTTCTGGGCTTAGCAGGTTACTATTGACGATTCATACAAGATTTTCCCAAAGTTGAATAACCTTTAACCCAACTGATTTGCAAGAATTTTCCTTATTAGTGGATGCAAAATTAGCTTTCAAGAGTTAAAGAGATGCTTGACCACGGCCCCAATACTGGCTTTACTAGAAGGAAATGAAAAAATGTTCATTTACACCGATGCATCTAGAGAGGGTTTGGGATGTGTGCTAATGTAGTACGGAAAAGTGATTATACACATTATGGAAGGTTCACCCCTTGAGCAAAATTGTCCAACCCATAACCTAGAACTAGCAGCAATTATTTTCATTTTAGCCAAATAGAGGCACTATTTATATGAGACAACCTTCAAGGTGTATACAGACTATAAGAGTTTAAAGTACTTATTTACCCAGAAGGAACTCAACATGAGACAAAAGAAAGGGATGGAATTTTTGGAAGACTACGATTGTAAGATCCAATACCATCTCAGGAAAGCTAATATAGTCATTGATTCCCTTTGTGGGAAAGTTGGTTTAGCATAATTATGCAATGGAATTAGGATATTTGAATTTGCTCCGAAAAGCATCACTGTGACATCTCATGCTTGAGTTGCGAACTTAATGATTTGATCTGAACTAGTTACCAAAATCTGTTAAGCACAAACAAATGATGATTGGAGCCAAACACAAATAGGTCAGATGAAGAAAAATGCAAATGAGAAATATGGGATTGATGATATGGGAATTCTACATTATAAGGGCAAAGTATGTGTGCTTGAAAGTATGAAAAAAGAATATCAGAAGAAGCACATAAAACACCACACACGGTATATCCAAGAGGTACTAAAATGTACAAGGATCTTAAGCGACATTACTGGTGGAATGGCATGAAGAGGGATATCTCAAATTTTGTAAGGAGGTGTTTGACTTGTCAAAAAGTTAAAAAAGAATACAAAAGACTAGAAGGTAGATTACAACCACTACCTATCTCACTATGGACTTTTTGATTGGTTTTCCTAGCTAGAGGAAGGGGTGGATATGATAGTATATGGGTGATTTTGGATAGGCTAGCGAAATTAACACATTTCTTACTTGTCAAAACAACTGACAAAGTAGAAACCTTAGCTGAGCTCTATCATTGCGAAATCACCAAACTTCACAGTGTCCCCACATGTATCATATTAGATAGAGATCCGAAGTTCACTTTTAGACTATAGCGAAGCATACAAACGCATTTGGGGACAAAGTTACATGTTCAGCATGGGTTCACATCCTCAAATAGATGGGCAATTAGAAAGGTTGACAGCATATATGGAAAATATGCTAAGATCGTTCGTGTTAGACTTTTGTGACAATTGGAGTACACACTTGCCTTTGATCGAATTCACTATAACAATAACTATCAGGCCTCCATACAAATGGCACCTTATGAAGCTGTGTACGAAAAAAGTGTTGGTCACCATTATAATAGGATTTTGATGAATAGCAGTGGACAAAGGATGGAGTACATTGAGAGGTGTGACTTGAACTCACGCAATTGATGAAATGCAAATTATGAAACAAAGGATGAAGGCCACATAAAATCGAAAAAGAGTTATGCGGATAAAAAAAAGAAGGGAATTGGACTTCGAAGTCGGGGATCAAGAATTCCTTAAGGCCTCACCAAGGAAAGGATTCACAATAATTGGAAAAGTAGGAAAGCTAAATCCTAGGTATATTGAACCATTCAAGATCATAGAGTGAATAGGTAAAGTCTCATACAAATTGGACTTACCACCCAGCCTCACTAGTATTAATAATGTGTTTCACGTGTCTCAACTATAGAAATACTATCCTGATGAAACCCATATCATTTTGCATGAGGACTTGCCTATTGAAACTAACCTCTCCTATATGGAAAATTATATTCGTATGTTCGATCAAAAATTCCAAGAGCTCAGGAATCGAAAGATTCCAATTGTAAAGGTACTGTGGCAAAACCATCAAGTTGAGGAGGCAACTTGAGAACCCAAGGAAAAGATGTGTAAACACTACCCAACGTTATTCTATCGATCAGGTTAGAATCTGGGACTAGATTCTTTTAAGGGGTGAGAGTTGTGGCATCCTATTTTTTTTTTTTTATTATTAAAGACATGGCTTGAGCAATACTGACAACAACAACAACTACAACAATAATAATAATAATAGCAATAATAATAAGAGAATAAATAAATAAACAATGAATAGAATATCTTAATGACACATATTAAAAATCTAACATGAGAGGTGGAAGTAGGGACGGAGCCAGGAATTTGATTGAGGGGGACGAAATTTTTTAAAGATCATTAGTCATTGAAATGTATAAAATAAGGGTTATCTATAATATTAATATATAAAATGACAAAAGTTATCATATTTATGCGTGTACAACCTATTAGAAGTGATATAATCAAAACAATATATAAAAAATGATACTAAAAATACAACAAGTTATTTTATATTTCAAAAGAAGCAAATATAGTGGATAATGAATTACTCTTAAAAAAATTTTAAAAACTAATTTTTAACAATAATAAATACAATTGACATAAACTCATTTACTAATCAATATAATTATTTTATCAATAAGTTATCATAAGTTATTATTGATAAAATTGAAATCTAGTTATTTAATTTTTTTTATTATATAACTTATATAAAAATCAAAATTTCATTTTAGGAGGGGGGCAAAATTTTAAAATTCTAATAAACATATATACTAAAAATGAGTTTTTAAAAAATTGGGGGGAAGGGGGGACAACCATTAGCCCCCTAGCTCTGTCACTGACAGGCTTTAATTTTATACAAGCATCCCCAAAAATCTGCAACTTGATTCAAAAATATATTAAAACTATAACATGAGAGGTGGAAGGCTTTGATCTTCATCAAGTGTCCCTTTCTATATCCTATTTGATTGCATATCTTTTAACATGCATTATGATTATTCCAAGTCCCTTACTTCATTTAGAATCATCATTTTGATGGCTAATATTTTTCCAAAAACCTAGCCTAGATATTTGATTGCATATCTTTTCGCCTGCATTAGAATTATGCCAAATCCCTAGCTTCATTTAGAATCATCATTTTGATGGCCAAGATTTCTCCACAAACCTAGCCTAGATATAGCTAAGATCTCAAAATGGAATAGCCAAGATCCATATATATATATATATATATAACTATTTCTTAAGTGTATCAATATATGGTTGCATTTCTTAAGTGTGATTCATTTATCAATAATGCTAATCAATATAATTTATTTTGTTGTTTCGTAGTAAAGAAAATGATGATTGATATTCATGCCCAATTTTTAAAATTTGTTTCGTAGGTTGCTATGCATTAGGCTGGTGTAAATGTACCAAAAACCCATTAATATTTATTCTATCTCTAAAATACCCTTTCCTCTTATTTCATGAAAAACAAAAGAATCACTAGAATTCTAATTGAAAGCTTATCATGCTTGATTCATAGACAAATTAAAATCAATTTACCCAACATCAAATAGAGAAGAAACATGAATATATCCACTATTGTAAAGATTTTAATTAAAATATATAATTGGGGAGGAATAAATGGATTTCAAGAATTTGGACAAGAAATTAATGGAATTTTACAATCGAAACCATATCATGTCTGAGTTATAGACAAATTTAAATCAATTTACACAATCAAAAGAAAATAAAACATTTATAGAACCAATATTGTAAATATTTTTATAAAAAAATAATTCATATCTTTCTTTTTAATCGAAACAGATTCTATTCTTTTTCCATGTTATGTAGGTCAATTTTAAATTCTTGTAATATACAATCAAATCAATTTTGATGGATCTTGAAGATTTATTCTTACAATTGACATGTTTATATTGTCTATAAAAATGTTAATGAAAAAATGAATTTATATGCGCAAAAGAACGCAACAACACATTTTAATTCATTGTGGTTTTCAGACTTTCAAATGGAGTGCTTGAAGATCTTCAATCAAGGTTATTATTTTTACAATGAAGTTTGGACAGAAGAAATAGACAATGAATTCATTTTGACACTCGATAAAGAGGCGACAAAGGGCAACTTGAGGTTTGGGGAAGATAACACCCCTTCCATGCTTGTTGTTCATGATGCTGTGAATTCGAGCTTTCATACCGATTTTTGTGTTAAAGCATGTCGATATAGATTCAAAAATCTTCGAAGACGTTACGTATTGTTTAAAGAAATCAAGGACAAAACATAAGTTTATTGGGATCCTAACATTAATATAGTCTATGCGCCCATTCAATTGTTCTTCTCACTATTTAAAGTAGGATCCTACTATCATCTACTTTATTTAATTTTGTGTAATTTTATTGAAAATCATTTACATATTCATTGTTAATATTCTATTTTGAATGTTTTTAGAGACATAGAATTTCTAAGTCTAATATTGCTCCTTCTATGGCTCCCGCTTTGGAGGTGATCAACATCTCTAGTGACAATACTGATGGAAACTCTGGTAAAGCTTACATAGAATTTTCAAGTCTAATATTGCTCCCCCTATAACTCCCGCTTTGGAGGTGATCAACATCTCTAGTGACAATAGTAATGGAAACTCTGGCAACACGGTGATCGGTGCACGAGAGAAAGAAATTATCCATCTTGACGATGATAGTGAAGTTTTATCCCCGCCACAAAACATTAAGCCGGGTCAATATGAAGATGATCTGGAAAAGACTGGTGACATTGATAATGGTTCCACTAACCATCTCCCCCCAACTTATTTTGTTACCCCAAAACAAGCTTCTAGTTTTCTTGAAAAAATCCCCCAACTAGAATGTTTTGCTTATGTGACGACCCAAAACTTCTAGCTAACTTTACGAAAAGATATCACCAACCATTTTATTAAGAAGACCAAAAATGTACATACGAGTCACTTAGTACAAAATATGTGATCATAGATACTAATTCTTGAGTACAACAAAATTAGCCAAAAGCGTCAAATCGTCCCTCTCCGTCTTCGTCGTTCGAATTTTTTGCCTCTTTCCTCGCTAAAACATCATATAAAAGTAACATTAACAAACATGTTGAGTAGAAATTTTATATTGGAACATGAGGTGCATGTGTGAAATATGTGCATATTATCACATAATTGTTCGAGCACATAATCACATAATTTTTCACATTTTTTACCCTTTCCACATCTATGTGGGGCTACCTTATCTCACTATGCCATTATTCCCAATTACCAGCCACATACTCCAAATCCCAACCAAATTACTCCAGTGGTCATACCCCTGGCATATGCTGAATTTTCTACGATCCACTTCAGTATACGGAACTCATCGTCCATACAAGGAGGGTTTAGGCAACGATGGAGGGTCGAGAACTATTTTAAGACCAGTAAGCTCAGTAGCCTGTCTTGATTGAACTCAACCGAATCCACCCCTATCACTTTTGGGCCCGGCATGCACACACACATATTTCACGTAATTTTACATAATTTCATAAAAAGCGTATTCTTACTTTCATAACTTCAACATAAAATATACTAAAACATATTTGAAACTATTGACTATACATGCTTTCTTATGAACATAAAGCATAACTACACATATAAACATGCTTTCTAACATAAGAGTAACATAATTGGGCATAATAACATGATAGCCACATACAAGACTTAAACTGACTTAAGTACTCAGGAAAAACCCTACTTCCCTAAGCATTTACTTTCATAAAGATGACAATATGTATTTATAACTAGAACCATGATAACAACTAACTTGTAGTTGCATCTTAGGATCTAGTATAGCATGGTAAAAACTAACAAAAGTAAATAACTCATGTACTAGGTAAGATTTCTACATTTTCTAACTTATTTTCTTTCTTTCTTTCTTTTTTTTAATTTTGGAAGTGGTGTATAGGTGAAGTAGTGTTGGAGAAATGTAGTGAAATGAAGCAAAACAAGTACTACAAGAGTGAGTGTGTGTGTGTGTGCCATGAGTTATGTGTGTGTGTGGGGGTGAGTGATTTTGTGTTGTGTATTGTATTCTTATATATATTAAAGATAGTAATGGAATTATTAATTAATTAAGTCATTTTCTGATTATTATTACCTTTCCACCTAGGGTTACAACTAAGAGGTATAATAAATGAAATCTTACAACTCAATGCCCAAGTGTTAACCTAATTCTAGCTTTAGTGTTGCCCTAAATGTATGATTCATAATCTAGTTTAATGTAAGCCTTACATGTGTGTGTGTGTGTGTATATATCTAGAAGAAAACTTACAAGTGTAATATTCATTACATGTTAGAAAAATTGGGGAGCAAGACATAATATACACCATTTATATTATATATATATATATATACACATACAAATTGCACCACCCCCCACAATAAATTTTAGGATATTTTTATCACATTGTATAATTATTCCAATTTTTATTATGAATAAGACTTAAAGAAATAAAAAATCTAATTTTTGTAATGGAAGATATTTTTGTATATATATATATATCATAGTCTTATGACCTAGGATTTAAAATTAATTATTATTGTGTGAAAATGACACATTTGGTGAAAATGATATTAACAAGATGTTCTTATAGAAAATAATCTAACCCGAAATATATATGTATTTTTGTGTATCTAAATATATATATATACAAAAATAATTTCCAATAATTATGCATGTGGTAAATAAAAATAGACATATATTACAAAGTTTGTACAAGGTATTTACTGCAAGGAAAATGTCACATAAAATGCATAAATTAATCATATAAACATTTAAGTGGTACATATTTAAGCACCAACTAATATAGAAGTAACATAGGAAAAATGCAAAGGAAAATCGGGTCCTTAAAGCTTATGTTCCATTACTATAGTTCATCTTTCATCATGTTTCTTTATTTAAGTTGTAATGGTTTGTCCTTTTTGTTATTTATTTATGTTATGTTGAGTCATCAATTTTAATAAATCAAAGTATTGGTCACAGGGTAATCCATTTTTTAATTTTGTATTTTCATACTTCATCTTAAATTTTTGAATTCAAATCAACACCATAAAAACTACTAATACAAAAGAGGATAACTTAGCTTGATTATTCTAAATTGGTCATAAGTTAAACTAAAGTTCACAATATATATTCTGAATTTGTCATAAGTGAAACTAAAGTTCACAACATAGTTAATATTAGTATTTCATGTTACAAATTTTGTAATATTATTATTTCATCTTTAAATTATTGTTTTAAGTTTAATATTAGTATTTGACTTTTACAAGTATCATTTTATCAGACAATTTTTTTAATATAACGACTTCAATTTAAATTTTTTTAACAATTTTAAATATGCAACAAAATTTTAATAGAATATTTTTCCATGTTAGTTCTTGTAGGTGAATAAACAAAAAGAGAAAAGAAAAGAAAAGAAATGAAAAAGCTCGTGGAGTTGATATACATTGAAGTAAAAATTGCCCTCATTATTGCATTCTGAGAACATGTGGAGTCAAAACTATCAAGAAAAATAAAAAAATTTGGAGTTGTGCATCTTAATGAGCTGTAGCAGATGATCAACATGATGAAACAATACAAACTCAAATGTATGGAAAATAGAAATAAGTCTGCAACAAACCAAAAATACCAATCACCAACAAATGACACTTCAATGTCAAAACCCATAATATGTTAAGCAAATAAAAGTAAAAACAACAACAAAGTAGCTAATCGCAATCATAATTTCAAAGACTAAAACAACAAGTTTTAGGGCTACAAAAAAAGAAACAAAAACGTTGATGCATCTAGAACTTATTTCATGAAGCGACTGAAGTTCCTTCACAACTCATTGAATCATTAGAATGAATTGCCTCAATCGCCACAAGTACCTCTAACCTATTCTTGGAGATTTGGTTATTGCGAGCCATATTTCTGTTTCATAAAACAAAGAATCAGCAGAAAATAATCAAAACAACACTGAGAGAACTATTTATTTCAATAAGAGCAAATTATGCTATACACTCACAGACCTATCATATGAATAAATAAAAAGAAAAAAGAACAAGAGTAATCAAATTGACAATAGATCATTGTTATCCACAACCACAACACTACAAATAAAATCTTTGAAAATATGGCATTTGAGAGAGAGACGGGTGGGGGGGGGGGGGGAGACCACAACATAAGGTAAACTAATATGTTAAAGTATATCTACCTATCAAATTCAACCCCCCTTTTTTGGGATAATTGATCCAACCCCATTCACTAATCATGTCTTTCTCACAAACTCGGTCAAATACCCATACTCTTCACCCGGTTCTATTTTCCTGTGTGTGACAACCTTATAAAACTACTGGTGTGGCCGTCTTGTGTTAGTTTCTTTCAAATCTCATCATCCATTGCCAATCTACCAACCCCCCAACTCCATCCCATTCATATATATATATATATATATATATATCATTTTTTTCCATTATTTTCACACTATGGTTACGTTTGGTACATATGTATGTGCAGGGATTAATGGGTATCAAACCCCTTAATATGTTTGGTAGCCAACTTAATGGCCTGGTATTAATTTTTGGCCAGTTATCTAATCATTTACATTCTTGTGATTCATATCCCGGGGGAGCGTGGGATACTTATCCTTAAGATAGTATCTATTGATTGAACATTTTTTATTTACATTTTTACCTCCATTCTTATCTAACTCCACAAAACATACTTTTCTTTTTTCTCCTTGCACCATTTTACGACATTTTGAACAAGAAAAACTTGGTGATGATATTTCTATTCAAATTCAAATAACCCTTTCAGTTAAATTTGTATTATTTTATGTACTTAATTTAGTTTTTCATTTTCTAGTTTTCTGCTAGGTTTTGGGCAATCAATTGAACACGAATAATTTGTGAAGGCAAAAAGCCTATTGTAAGTTCTCCATTGTGAAAAGCATTATAGTGAAATAGCTTCAACTATTAGAGCACTGATGTTGAAGTTCATGATTTGTTCATAAGATTATTAAGGAAAAATAGGTTTCTTGTTATTCTTTATTTCTTTATCGATTGGTTTCTTGTTCTTTTATCTGATTGGCATTTTCTAGGGGCATTAATGATGTCCTCAAATTTCACGGACATAACTTTTGGGTTCAAAATCCAATACAACATTTTTAATTCCATGGCTTAAAATTTATTCTTGAAATAATGAACAAAAGTTTGTTAAGTAAACTAATCTATTCACTTAATTAGTTAAGGTGAGACTTTAGCCATTCATTTATGTAGCATTGAATTATATGTAAATATTATCTTATGACTCACCTTACTTTATCTAGGTTTATTTGTTATACTCGTTAGATATATTTGCATTTTAGGCTACTACTTAAACTTATATATGTTTCTTATATTTGGATTATAATTTATTTGTCCTTGGTATAGAGATAAATTATTGCATTATTGGAAATTGTGAGGGATATTGTACCTTCTATGATCGATAGATACCCTCGAGGATGCCTTGAGAGAGTCAGGCCCTCGGTACATATAAGAGGAGTTTATCAGGTTGAATGGACCAACGGAAAAATCCTTTTATCCGATATCATACCGCAACATGCAATTCTACATACAATCGGAGGTTGGTTGTAGTATGCTTAGTGTATTAACCTGGGTATGGGGTACACCTACCGTTTAACCGTAGTCGAGGTCGCTCCTTGATAGGGGAGGGACAAGGGTTTTATGATACGTTTATCGTTTTGGGTAGTCATAAGATTAGAGATATTTTTCATGGCTCACTACTGTATATCTCATACTGTCTATATTGCATCACTACTTAGACACCTAAAATAGAAATACACAACGCTAATATACATTTGGTCAAGGTTTATTATTTTAATTGATTTTATGAGTCTTATTTCTTGTTATATCTATATGTACATATCCACCTCACTAAGTTACTCGGACTTACAATCCCATTTTCTTTATGTTCACCGCCTCAAATTCATTATAGACAAGTTAAATGGAACTCAAATAAGGCAATAGACATATCCCAAGTTACTAGTGTTCAGTTCTTTTTAGCTTTGTTTAATAGATCTTAAAGGTCACTAAATAATGGATTTGGTTATTTTTTGTTGTTACCTTTTTGAATTGATATACTTCTTATATATTACTTACATTTGTATTACTATCTCACTTCTGTTATGCTATAATTGACTGTTAGATAGTTTTAATTAAGACGTTCGTGTTAGGTATCGATTGCAAGATAGGTACCCAATACGATCGTCAATGGATCCCAATTATATAGGAAAGTTCTAGCGAAAAAGGCGCCACATATATGGATAGAGATATAGATGTTATTGTAATTTTTTTGGTATCCCCTAATTATTTCTAGATTGAGTATATTAGGATACGGCTTATCCATTTTATTTTCATTCTTGATTTTTTTTTCCTTTGAATATGATTTCAAATCTTTTTCAAATTAAAAATTTTCATTTTTTTTTCCTTAGAAATGTGGTGGCCACTCTGCCTCACACGTCCATGATGTCCCCCACACAAAAGGAAGTGGGGAGTACAGTCCTCCTGAATCCAAACACATGCATAATTGTATATAAAACTAAGTAATCTCAAATTATTGTGTAATTTGTATTTGTATTTCTTATGCACGCCTATCCTAATTAATTTATGCCATTTCTTGATAGGTTTTACAATTAAAAATAAGTTTAAGATTAAAATCACATAAATGTGTTGCATGATCGTTAACCTATGAATTGACCTAATTTTAATATTAGGGCATCAATCGAATGCCTTGATAGGATAACCATACTTAATATGTACGACATGAATGTGTTAAAGAATAAGTATATTGATTAAGAAAGAAAATCTCTATAAGAATATATTATATGTCGATCGAATTAATTTATCAAACATTACTATTTACTATAATATGGTGTGCCCAAAAATGATACTAACAGTATGGAATATAATGAAAAAAATACATATCTCCTACTCCAAGATAATACTTTTTCTTCAAAGGAAAAAAAAAAACTAGTTTTTTGATTGAGCAATGTCTAATTTTCAAAAAATAGAATATTAATTTGTAGGCTCACATTTGAGCTTCACAAAAATCTTAATAAAAGTAGTCAATTATACCAAGTAATGAAAAAATTCTTGGTCGGTCCTAGATCTCCAACAGGCCACAGTTATTTCTTGGGCTTAATCATAGGCCCAGAGAAGATCACCAAATTTATGACTGGTTATTTCAGGTTTTAAAGTCCCACACTCTGTGATTGCTCACCGCAAAGTTTTCTAAAATCCATTTTCTTTGAGAAAAAAATGATGCCTTAATAGTAAGGCTCAAAGATTAGACAAGTCCAAACAATACAATTCTAAAATGAAAGAAGGTAAAATAGTTGAACCTTCACAATGGATCTCAGCTCTACGAACCATAGCATGGACCACAGAATTTTCATTGTGGAAAACTAAGAAGAAAAAGGGATGTAAACTCCAAAGCCGAACTCCAAATTTTTTGGACAATGTTTAGGAACACGGCTAGGTCAGCCTCATCTGATTTGAGTTGATGGATAATGTTAGAGTTGTACCAACTTCACACAGATCCTTTACCAGCCTCGTCTCGTTGGCATTTGGATAGCTTCCCAACATGCCAAAAGCTCGATAAACTTGAGCACTCGCAGTCCCCTCAACCACAACTGACACTACCCCAAGTATCCTCTAGTTGAGTCCCACGCCACTGAATCTAAGCCAATTTTGTCGTTGCCCTTGAAAATAGCCCCATCAAAATTTATCTTTAATATACCCAAACGCAGCGATCTTCAGACTGGGATAATATGAGTGTCGCAGCTCACCTTAGGCACATTAAGAGTTTCCCAACTGACTTCAAAATATGTCCTCGCCAAGTTTACTACTTCATTCGGGGTCGGGTACTGCTCGCCCGCCTATTTCTTGTGGTGATTAGTCTAAATGGCCCAAATAAATGTAAAACCAAGTCAGCCTCTCGAGCTTCCAGTCTCAACAAGATATTGAAGATCCATCACCAATCCTATACTACTTCCCACAAATAGTTTGAGAGCATGGGTCGGCTCTTCTTCAATGTATCTAAAAAAGGGCATTAATAATCTCTTGGACATCAACATCGCCAAAGATGAGTTGACGTGGGAAGTGCATCTCTGTTGATCCTCTATGGCAGTAATTGAGGTTTAGGAGGGACTTTACCAGTCCATAGGTTTGGCCAATGAACACGAAGCGGACTGGTTGATGACGAAGGATTCAGTCGACATACCATATTAACCAATAGATGATAGTCACTCCTCCAGGAGAAACACCCGTTCTGCGAGAAGAACAAAACCCCTCTATCTGAAAGAAAACCAGAAGTAATCGGTATCTCTTTGATCGCTGCATCATCTTCCTCATTAAACACTGCATCCACTAAATTTGGTTGTCACTCCTTATTATCTTGATTGATAAACTGGTCCACTATCACAATGCCCTTCCCCTCCTCCGATTGAGGCAATGGTGGAAAGCCAATCGCCCACGATAGCCATTTATCCCTCTAAACTGGAATACTTCACCCATCACCCACATGCTACCCGATTCCCTTTTCAAGAACCCCTTGCACCACAAAAATGCTTTGCGAATAAAAGAAGGAAGCCTTCCTAACCTAACTTGGAACACTTCCTTGTCCAAAAAGCAATGGGCATTCAATAGCTGGCTTAGCAAGGATTCCAGCCACTAAATCAAATTGCATCCTTGCTTCACTAGCATAGCCAAGTTAAAGAATTTATCATGCTAAAAACCAAAGCCTAAATCAATCTTCCATGTGCACATGCTTGCCTAATTCACCTAGTGTATCTGCCTCTTATCCCAACTATTCCAACAAAACTTAAAATCAAGCTCCTAAGCTTAAAGATAAATCAATCTAGCAATTTAAAAGAAGTCATGGTGTATGAAGGAATCACCTACAAGACCACTTTCACCAAGACCTCCTTACCCGCCATAGATACAAACTTCTTAGGGTCCTTGGATTTGTTGGAGCACTCTAATCCAAATGGAATCAAAGACTATCCATCAAAAACAGCCAACCACTAAGGGAAGAGCAAGATATAGGTCCTGTCGAACTCTGACTGGGTCACCCACTACCGTCGCTAGCTCTTCCTGAAAATTATTCAAGAAATTAGGGCTGAAGATAGTAGATGATTTCTAATGGTTGATGACCCGTACTAAAACTCTCACATTTTAGTCTAACACGTTCTTAATACTAACTAATGCCTCCCTCAATGCATAGCTACATATCCATGTATCATCGACAAATAAAAGGTGAGACACCCTTAGTGCCTACCTAGCCATTGTTATTCCCTTGAAGGAACCACGCTCCTTCTGTTGTTGAATTAAAAGGTTCAGAACCTTTACACATAAGAGACATAGTTAAGGTGAAAGGGGTTTGCCTTGTTAGAAACCCCTTTCCAGGAGAAAATAACGAAACTGCATGCCATCCAGAATAAAAGAATAAGTGAAACTAGTAAATGCACGATCAACTACAAAAAAATATCAAACTAAACCCCTACTTAATAGGTCGAAACTAGATAATCAGGTTGGCATTCTTACGTTTAGGAATAAGCACGATACATGTAAAATTCATTTTATTAAGAAGCCTAATGTGGTTCAAAAAATAAGAGTACAGAAGGGGACATGTACGCCTACAATAAGCTAGAATTTTTTTATAAAATAGAGGAGGCACACCATCAAGCCCTGAGGATTTCAAGGGAAACATTTGGCCAAGTCTTCAAGCGGCTTGCTCCGTCGTGAATAGTAATTGCAATCAGCAGTTCATCTTATCAAAAACTTTTGGATTCGATGCCTCAAGTATTACCACCATATCTCTATCTGACACCCGCTCCATCAAGAAAAGATCAGAAAATTACCTA
This sequence comes from Petrea volubilis, assembly GCA_026212405.1. Lineage (NCBI taxonomy): Eukaryota > Viridiplantae > Streptophyta > Magnoliopsida > Lamiales > Verbenaceae > Petrea > Petrea volubilis. Next base: position 19,772 of record JAOWBU010000357.1, read on the forward strand.
GTAATAATCCATTGAATATCTCCCTGGGACTCACTTATCATCCCTTCCTCATTCATAAGGATCAAAATTTGGTTAGTCTTCCTTCTCACCATTGCCTTCTAATGGAAAAGGAACATATCTTGGTCCGCCTCCCTCAACCACTCCACCTTACCACTCTGCATCCATCTTAGCTCCTCCCGATCCTGTTACTCCTCCAATCGACACTTGAGCTCATTCTCCTCAATTTTAGAGACAGCCGAGATCAAAACCTTACAAATCCTTATTATATGCTCCTCTAATTGTTTCATTTTCTTCTTGAGATTATCAAAATATTTTTGTCTCCACTGTATAAGGCCCATTCGGCAGTTCTTAATATTACCCCCCGCATTTGATAGCTAGGCCTGTCACACAATTAGCTCACTTTATCCCATCACTTTGAATCAAAAGTGCTTGTCATGAGGCTTCCACTAGATCGAATTAAATGCTAACTCTACTAAAATTGGTATATGATCAAATTAAATTGATTCCAGATATGTGACCTTGTGTTCAGGAATAATCGACACCAAGATTTCAAGGCTACTACGCAGTCCTGCTCTCCCTTACTGTGTCTGGGTCCACTATGTTATTAGACCAAGTGATGTGATCCACATTGAAATCCAAATCCACCAAGCCAACAGGCTCAAGTGCCTCGTGGAAAGCAAGAATCTACCGGAGGTCCTAGATTACCACCCTCCATCTCATCAACTCTCAAGATTTTGTTAAATTCCCCTCCTTGTAGAGCCAAGGCATGCAACCATTTTGGCCTAGTCTCTTCAGAAGGTTCCAAGATTGCTCATTTTCTAAACAAGCGGTTCACCATAGAAGCTCATAAACTGCCACTTCCTCTAATCATTCACCTCTATAATAGTAATATCTATGTGCTTTTTTGACATTCTCTATAAAGTAATATTGACGTTCTTGCTCTCTTGCAAACAAGGTCCCCACTACGACCAACTGGCCTATAACACAAATTTTAATGTCTATTTAATTACAAGATAAGAAAAATGGTACAAATTGAATTTCAAAGATTAAATAAAAGAATGCAGTTTAAAATCTCTATTTGATCCTCTTATTCTTCTTTCACGAGTTGGAAACTTGAAAATCCAAACACTTCCAAAGTGGATTTGGTTATTTGATTTATGATTGGATCTATTTGGAACTTGATTTGATATGGAATAACATGATTTGTAGGCTTCGCAACTTGATTATGAATCAAATGCCGAGAAACTCAATGAACATCACAGAAAACGATGTGAACACTACTGATTTGATTTGATATAAATTTGGGAAGAATGTTGCTTTGCTGGCTTAGCACTAAGTTTGTAGATCAAATGCTTGGATTTCATGATCTCCGCGAAGAATGCTGAGAATTTCGCCTTGATCACTTCAAATTTTCCTAAGAAAACTCCTTCTTGTGTCTTTATTGTTATGGGCTTTGGCTTGTATAGAAGACCTACTTATAGGTATGAGAAATATTCCCTTGCTCACTTAACGAGGTGGCATGATTTGATTGGCCATTCAATATGTGACAACAATTTACTTCATTGATCACAAGATGTGATTTGAATTATCAAAGTATCAATATCTGGATTCTTTTTATGTAAGATATGACTTTTATTGTCAAATTTTTGACATTGAAATACTTGATTTAATCACCAATTAAATGTTTTATTTAATTATGAAATTTAATTTGAAAGATTCCAAAATATAAATAAAAGTATCTTTGATTAAATTTTTAAAAAAATTACACATGTCAATTTATATTTGGTATAGAATTTCAATGCCTACAAATTGCCCTCTCGAGACTTGATCATGTTCATCTGCTTTAATAGACGAGGACAAGGAAATGAGTCTTGAAATCATTTCTTGGGAAAGTTAATGCAAAGCATACTTGAACTTACATAGTTTAGACTCTTATCAAGGAGCATTCATTTGGATTTGTTGATAGTTTATACTCATATTATAAATTACTTAAACACAATTTGTAGATAGCTTAAACTCGTATCAAGGAGCCTTTATTTGTAGATGGTTTATGCACTCATATCATGAAGTCTTCATTTGAATTTGAATTTATAGATAGTTTATACTCGTATCAAGGAGTCTTCATTTAAGTTCAAATTTGTTAGATAGTTTCTACTCATATTAAGGAGTCTTCACCTGAATTTGAATTTGTTGTATAGTTTATACTCGTATGAAGTAGTCATCACTTGAACTTGAATTTGTAGATACTTTGTACTCGTATCAAGGACTATTCATTTGAGTTCGACTGCTAAACCTTTTATACTCTTGTGAATGAGTGCTTGGGGGACTTCACTTTGAAAAGTTTAGATAATTTATGCTCGTACCTAGAAGCACTTGAATAATCTCTGTTTTTCAAAATTTTTGATAGTTTATGCTCGTATCTAGGAGCTTTTTTGATATTTTATGCTCTTATCAAAGAGCACTTGTCTCGGTTCTTATTGGAAGTGCTCTATGACTTGGAGCCTAACAATAGATCTTTATTGGTAAAAGATATTGTCGGCATACACTCATCAGCTATGGTGTTAGGATAATCCTTCTTAGTAAAAAATTCTTCTTCACTCGTCATATTGCATACTTCATGACCTTGCTCAAAGTATCTTGGTTGTAGATTTAGTTGTGGTCATGTTTGTTGCAACACTGTCTTCTTTGAGCGAGTTCATTCCTTGTCGAGCTAATTGCATCACTTTGTCTTTGAATACGAAGCAATCCTAAATCGGGTACCCTACTAAGCAGAGGTATTTACAGTACTTTTGATCACCAGTCCTTCTAGCTTTATTGGGCCACTTTATTTTATTCAATTCAATGAGTTTTGCATCAAGCAATTCATCAAATATACTAGAGGCATTTGAATTGAGGAACAAATACTCTTTAGTTGGCATCTCTTTAAATTTCAATTTTTTCCATACTCTTTCTTAATTGACGTACCCCTTTTTCACCAACCTTGAATTTGATATGTGTTGCATATGCCGCCATGGCTACTTTAGTTTGAACTTCAAGAAAAGACTTGCGCCATTTGTTGACTTCTTGCCTATATTTGAACTTTCGAGGCTCTTGGATGGGTGGCCTTTCAACTTTCACTTGTCAGGATGCTTAACTCCGTGTCATGGGCTCTAGTAGCTAGCTCTTCAAATGTTTTAGGTTGGATTCCCTGAAGGATCTACCGGAGGCCCCAATGCATTCCTTGAATGCACATCTCTATAGTTGAAATCTTGAATAGTCAATCTTCATAGTTGAGGTTCAAATTTCTCGACCAATTGATGTAATCAATGGCAGGCACGTCCTTCTACTGATGGGAATCGGAGAGTTCACTCATATTTACTATCCAACGGATACTGTGATGAAGAATTTGTGCTGGAGTTGCCCCCAACTATCAATGGAGTTAGACTGTAAGTAAGTTACCAGTCAAGCATGTTCCCTTTCAATGATCAAACAAACTTCTTGATCAAATGATCTTATAGGTTCCGACTTTATTGCATGTCTTGATGAAATGAGCCACATGTTGCTTTGGGTTATCTCTACCGTTGAATTGTTGAAACTTAGGAAGTTGATAGCCAGCTTGCATCTTCAGATTGTCAATTTTGTATGTGTATAGCTTAGCACATGACATGGTTGACTTGGAACTTCTGTTGAATATGTCTTGGAGGGTTCCAATGATGAACTCCTGAAGTTAGTCGATGCAAATCAATCCATCTGATGAGATTTGTGATTCTTGAGGTAAAGATTTTTTCCGTTCATTAGCTTGTTACTTCATGGATGTCTCAACTTCATCATGAGCCTCAGGTTAGTTCTCTATGATATGGCTAACCTCGACATGGTCAACTTTATTTATCAACTCTAAGACCTAGAGTCATGTTCTTGAACATGCTTGGTGAGTCCTTCAATGGCCCTCGTCAAGCTTGCAATTCCAACATTGTTGTGCTTGTCACCATGGCATATGCTATGCTTGAAGAGCTTTCTATTGAGCTAGGAGTAGATTGCATGGGCTCATCTTTATTATTTTTATCTGAGTTGGCAAGATATGGTGGATTATTCTCAACACCTTCGAGTGACCTAGTCATAAAAGATATATGCAGCTTATTGGACATACTGCTTGTGGTGAAGCTAAAACTTTCAACTATAATGTCTGAAAATTGTGAAGTTGCAACCTCAAACTCTATATTGTTGTAGATGGCCACTTGATATTTGAAAGACTTTTTGATAAATGAAGAGATGAAAGGTAGAGATGGTCCCATCGAGCATGCTAAAAATCTGTAACACAAATTTTCATGTCTATTGAATTAAAAGACAAGAAAAATGAGTTGAATTTCAAAGATTAAATAAAAGAATGTAGGTTACAATCTATATTTGATCCTCTGATTCTTTCTTCACAAGTTGGAAACTTGAAAATTCAAATATTTTCAGAGCAGATTCGGTGGTTTGATCTTTCTGGAAATTGACTTGATCTTCAATAATATGATTCATAGGCTTTGTAGCTTGATTACGAATCAAGCACCAAAAAACTCGATGAATGATGCGAAGAATGCTATGAATATTGTTGAGTTGATTTGACATAAATTTGGGAAGAACGCCGATTTACTGGCTTAGCACCTTGCCTGTAGACTGAATACCTAGATTTGATGATGTGACGACCCGAAACCCTTGGCTAGTTATAGAGAAATGCTACAAATACTTGTAATATAGTAAGCTGAAAATTTTTGTAGAAGTTATTTATTAAACATAGCAAAACACCAATTACATGATATTAGTCCTAAATACATAACACGACTACAAAAACTCGTCTAAGACTTCTTCTAGCCAAAAGCTCCAAATCGCCTTTCGCTATCCTCCTCGTTGATAACCTCATGCCCATGTCCGGCTAAAACATTAGATATTTAACAACGTCAACAATCACGTTGAGTAGTAATTTCACTTAACACATAAGGTGTGCGTGTGTGACTTGAACATACATATTTTCACATACTTGCATCAATATAAACCATATAAAATTTCAGATTCATAAGCATCATAAATTGCACATTTTTCTACCGTTTTCGCCTCGACGGGCGACTACCTTATCTCGCCGTGCCGTAATTCAATTCCAACCATTACTCCCACCCAACCCGACACTCCAGTGGTCATATCCCGGGCATATGCCGATTTCCTACGACCCACTTCAGTACATGGAACACTCCGTCCATGCAAGGTGGGATT
>JAOWBU010000358.1:0-25000 GCA_026212405.1 Petrea volubilis
ATTCCTGTCATGGTCCTCAAAACCTCAAAGATCACCTATTTCGAAGTAGAAAAAAGTGACAATGTTCACATGTTCAAGCTTGAGGTCATTAGTGAGAAGCATAATGCTGCTTGGAAGAGGATGCAAAATGTTCAAGCCCTAACTACTAGAGCTTATAACAAAAACGTCTACTCAAGAACATTTTAGATTGGGGACTTGGTCATCAAAAAGATGGAAGACTCTAAGCACATCGGAAAGCTCAACACTAACTGGGAAGGCTCATATAGGGTGATCAAAGTCTTCAAGCACCATGCTTATTACTTGCAGGATCTCCAAGGTAAAGAGCTTTCTCGACCCCGGAATACTGCCAATTTGGAGAAGTTTTAGGCCTAAATTTCCTAAGCTTTCTCATCGAGCTTAACTTTATTTTCCCTAGAAAATAGGTCGAGGATCTTCTTCGATGTTCCTTGAGCAACTTCTTCCATTTAAATCCAACCTCTAAATTTTAAATTTTGATGTTAAATTTATGAGCTTTTATAGTAAATGGAATTTAATTTTGAACTTTTCTTGCACAATGTTTGTTGAGTATATTTCAATTTATATTGACAATACCTGCTTAATAAAAATTTGTTTGAAAGCAAAAAAAAAAATTCTATGACCAATTGAGGAACCACATTTGAAAATAAAACATGTATTGGGTAAACAATCGAAGTACAATTTTTCGATTACAACTCTTTCAAGCAAATACTCAAGAACATACTTCTATTTAGGGGGAGCCGAGAGAGGGTGAATCTATTACAAAAGAACATTTTGTTTCCAATTTTTCTCCTCAAAAACCCTAATAAAACAGCTGCATCTCCTCTGCCATCATCACCACCTAGCTAGCCTCCCCCCGATGCGAAGTGCAGAATGCAGTGGAGCTGCAATGGTTACAACCTCTTCTTGTGTAGGTTAAGCTCAATATCAATGGTAATCTTATACAAAAAAGGAATGCGGCTGCAGCAGGAGGTTGAGTACGGGATCAACATGGCAAATGACTATTGGGGTTTTCATAGAAACTTGATGAGGTGACCATAACCACTGTTGAATTACAAGGCTTATGAGAAGGTCTTCAGTATACATATAAGAGACTATTTGACAAGACTGAAATTGAAGTTAATTCAGAGGTAGTGGTGAAACTTGTATTTTCTGAAGACACAATTATCATCCCCAGGCATTGATCATTAAGGACCGCAAGAAGCTGCTGAAATTGCCTTGAGAGGCACCGATCTAGCATACTAAAAGGGAAAAGAACTCTTGAGCAGACATCTTGGCCAAGATAGGTCATAAAATTACATATAGAACAATTTTATGGAATAAGCCTCCTGTTGAGGTTGTGAATGTTCTGGAGTCTGGGGATCTTAATTATGTTCTGGTGCAATTTGTTCCTCCTAATCAAAAGAAGAAAAAGAAAAAGAAGAAGAAGAAGAAGAGAAAAAATGGACTTCAAGATTTAAATGTTTATTGAACAAACTTGCTTGTTAATTAGAAAATTTTCTTTAGATTATCCAAAGTGAATTGTATATTTCAATGCAAAATAATGTCAATATTGGAGGAAAAAATATTTTGTTGTTAGCAATAATTGCGATCCCCATCCCAACATTGGGCCATTTAGCATTTTGCCCCCTAACATTTGCATCATAGCAGAGACAACCCCTAATCATTTTCAAACCTACAAATAACTCCTTAAACTATTTTTTGGAGCATATTTTGGGAATACTCCGTTCAAGTGAGTCACATGTGCAACTCACGTGAGTTGGGTGAGGTCATTTTTGTCAATTCAGTTCGTTATAAAATTAATTAGGGATCAAAGTGTTAAACACCCTATAGATCTGGGGTAAACTCCCTATGGGTTGGGGGGATTTACTGACTATAAATTATCTGTAAAGTTTTGGGCTGGGCTAAAGCTTCAAAGGCTTGAGAAACGGTGCGAGAAAAAAAAAAAGTAGCTGAAACGGTGCAAGAAAACCATGGATATGTTTCTCCATCTGGGCTTGATTCTTATGGGGTTCCAGAGGCGACACTAAATTTAGGTCATTATATTTGTTAGTTTCGCATAGGTCCCGGGATGCTTACACAGCGAAAATATAAAAATTTAACACACAACTATTATGTAAACATGCATCCTGTTGCTATTGCGATGCAAATCGTATGCAAATAACAAACACGTTTATTAAAGCTCAAACGAAATTATGCCTCATAAGTCTTTCGTTTGATGTAGGGAATTAATTGTCGTATTCAAATACACATCATTCTTTGAGTTTCCGACTTGATCTCGATCATCAGAACCGCATCCGCAAATTTGATACTCACCAACCTAAATATATCTATGCAATTAGGAGCCCAAACGTTCTCCCTCTAAAGATAGTCCACACGAACGGATCTCTTCGGGTTCCCAATTCTATGTTGGAATTAAATTGAAAGCCATATATGTGTATGTGAAATTATATGTATTCTAGCTTTTAGAATAATTGTTAAATACCTTTAGGAATAAATTGAGAAGAATGGACTTATTCTTCTAATTGCATCTTAATCCAATGATCATCGATTGATCAAAAACTAAGAACTTATTAATGAATCAAGAAAGGAAAAGACGAATGTAATATAATTGTCACATAATCATTCTTTTGTGCCATGCAATGAATTGAGAAAACTAATTTTCTCTTCATTATCATCACCGTGCATGGCACACATAATGATTTGAGAGAAAAACAATTTTTTTTTATCTCATCATCATCACCGTGCTATATTAAAATTGAGAGAGACCAATTCTTCTCATCATCATTAGTATATCTCTTTTTGTCCTTTCCACCTATATGTATATATGCATTATGTTATATAATATAGGTATTATATGTTATATATATATATATATAAATTTATATTATGAGCCCTCATAATCTTTTGATGATGATATGAGCTCGGCGATTTGGGAAGATTTGATGCTAGTATCCCTCATGATCTTTTAATGAGAATCTAACTTTGGGAAGATTTGATATTGATATCTTTCATGATCTTTTAATAAAGATCTGACTTTGGGAAGATTTGATCGGCTAATATTGAGAAGATTTGACATTGACTTCTTACCTTGCCAAGACTGATTTACTTGCCTTCACTCATCAAAGTCGAAGAAGGAAGGATACTGATTTACTTGCCTTCACTTATCAAAGCCGAAGAAAGAAGGATACTGATTTACTTGCCTTCACTCATCAAAGCCGAAGAAGAAAGGATCTCTTGTCTTGGTGCCTATAAATAAGCTGCGTGCATCACCAGAAGTTGTAATCTCATTCAATCTGCTTGCCTCTACTTGATTTTGAATGAGTGTTGTTGTGTATTTATGACAACCCTGAAATCCCTTTATTATTATTATTATTATTATTATTATTATTATTATTATTATTATTATTATTATTATTATTATTATTATTAGTCTTATGACTATTACTAGATTAATACTATCATTAGTGGCTACATACATGCGCACATTTTTAATTACAACGTGTAAGGTACATTACATAAGGGTACATCAACAAAAGGGAGTCTCGACTTGCTAGTTTACTATTGATACATAGCAAAAGCAAAAACCCAAAAGAGGTACGCAGCGGAAAATCCTACATCCTTCTTACTAGTAAAATGCTTCAAAAGGTTCCTCCTCATCGCCATCATAAAAGCTATCTTTGGAAGCATCTAAAATATTATATAACATGAAATCAACATACGTTGAGTAGAAACATTTATTTATGTACATAAGGTGCTCGGGTGTCAAGTGCACATTAGTTACACATAGCACACATATAGGTTCACACTCTTTACCTTTTGTCACCTGACAGTGACCCTTATAACTACCCCGGCCCAAATAACAACCAGCACATTTCTCCCGCCAGCCTTATCTCCCAATGGAAGTATCCCGGGCATACGCCTTAGTATTGTCCTACGACCCTCTCTCTTGAGTAGATCCCTCCGTCTACCCAAGGGGAGATTAGGAGATGGAAGGTTTGTGAACTCTCCCGGCTACTCAATAGTATGTCCAGGTGGAACACCCCCCAGACCATTCCAGCACATATTGGTCCATTCACACAATTGCAATTTGTTCACATATGCACATCATCATAGTTTAGCAAAGTAAACTCCACACGTATAAATGAAAGCTTTATGTTTGCTTATTAAGCATACTTACATAGAAATGGTAAATATATATATAGCTAGTAGCAAAATATGTAAATAGATAAAATATGAATATAAATATATAAATATATAAACATGACTAGTGTAAATATATAAATATAAAGATAAAACAATAACTGATATAAATATATAAAATATATAAAATGTGATATAGATAAGTATATATATAAAGATGATAGAAAAATATATAAACTATATAAAGTGTGATATAGATATAAGATGATTGAGATTATCTACATATATATATATAAACTAATAAAATGAATATAAATATATATATATACTTATACGTACCATATATATATATATAGATTAAAGTAGTCTTACTAAGTATTACTAAGTATATAATTAGTCTATAATAAGTAGACATATATATATATATACGTACATAACTATATATATACAGATATATACCTAATATAATATGAATTAGCTAAATGAATAGATAACAACACTTTAAATAATTATATATATATATATACGTACATAGATATATATATATATATATATCTATAATCATCAAAGTAGGCATAAAACTATACAATAAAGTATAATAAATATAGATATGGAGCTTTCTTCACAATTACTTTCAAGGCAACATAGGATATTCCCCTACTAGCTCATTTAAAGAATCATGGTCTCATACTACCTCATATAAAGCATAGAACTCACATAATAATCCAAATAAAACATAAGAATGCCATATTATTGCAAAAAGGCACAATAGTCACATAGTTTTCCAAGAAAGCATAGTAAGCACATAGAACTCCAAATAAGCAAACTAGTCACATAAGATCTTCAAGATCATGCTCATAATTCTATCCATCCTTCAACTTCCTCCCAACAAGAGTTAAACATGATAAAATTAACTATAAAGTAACATGAAGATAGCAACATAACTAAAACCCTCAACTTGGAGGCATGTTTGGCAAAAGCTCTCACTCTAGGCTATTCAAGCTTGTTCCTTTACATTGCTTGGGCACAAGAGTATGGAAGCTTGCCTAATCTCCTCAAGAAGAAGAAGAAAAACCCTCTACTTAAGGTATAAAGAAGATTTTCTACCTTGTGTTCTTCCAAGTAGTGTAGTATTTTGAGAGAAAATGATAGTGTTTTGAGAGAAAATGAAAGAGTGTATGTGAGGGAGCAAGGGGGCACGGTTTTTGGGGCTTAGAGGGCTGAAAAATGAGGATTGTGGGTGTGTATGGTCTTGTGTAATGATCTTGCAAGATATTAGACACAAATACCTACATATTATATTCAACTAAATACCTCTTCCATATATTTATACATGGATGTTTATACATACACCTCACTTTACTAACCACCATGTATATGTATGTGGGTATGTGTGTGTGTATATGTAGCTATGTATATCACCACTAATATATATTTATATATGTATATGAGAGCTAGGTTTCAAGAGTGTATTAGAAGAGATATTTTGATAAAATATAGAACTAAATCAAGTAAAATCCTATAAAATATGAAAACTCTTATTTATTAAGTATTTTTATTGTTTATTTCTCAGAAAAACCGAAATTTGGGGTTGGAGAAGTGAAAAGACGAAAATACCCCTTGTTTTGCCCATTTTTCGAAAATTGCCCAAAAATAGAAATAAAATTCTAAAAATTCGAAAATTAATTTTTATAAGTCAAATAAAATCTAAAATATTTATTTATACTATCATTTTCATTTTTTTGATAATAATTAAGCATTTTAAAAATTATATTTCAAATTAAGAACTTAAAGACAATATTTTTCGAAAATTACTAAAAATTCTTGGGAAAATAGGTAAAAGGTGAAAATAAGATATTAAATAATTCTGGGAGTTTAGAAAGATTAAATACATGAAATTTTAAGAATATTTGGAATTTATAATATTTTATAAATATTTATGTAGTAAAATGCCCATTTGTTCGCAAATAAAAATCATATTTTGAAAGAATAATCTCTAGAAACAATAACTCACAAAATAATCATATAAAACTTGTATAATATAAAATAGTTAAATAAAGGATTTACCAGGTCGTTACAGTATTGATAAACTAGATAAGTGTACTATAACAGTGTGCTAAGAACCAAACACCTCTGTATTGGTACCAGGCCCCTACCAGTTGCACTTTAGTTGTGAGAGTAGTTTGAGACTCTATATCATTCCAATTTGTTTCTCAGTTTGTTATAATCGCATACTAATAAAATACACTTAAGTAGTTTCTCAGGGTGAAATACACTTAAGTAGTGGATTAAGCTTCGGCCCAACAATTATACATAACTTTGTTTTTTCTTAATTATTGTCCTCTTAATTTCTATCAATTGGCATCAGAGCCGAGGACTCATAAAAAGTTCATTTGGTTTAATCAACCGGAGTAAAAAGATCATATGGTTCTGTTGAACACTAACATGTATGCAGAGGGACTTTTACACACCAGGCCCCCGCCATTTGATGGAACAACTTATGCCACCTAGAAGAACTGTGTCAAGAAGTATTTCATCTCCATTGATTACAAATTATCGCGCATTCTCAGTAAAGGGCCAGAAATTCCTATGAAGGGTGAAGGAAACAAGAAAATCCCAAAGACAGAAGATGATTTCACGGAAGAGGATGAAAAGATTATCTCTTTAAATGCAAAAGCTAAGTATATACTTTCTTGTGCTCGTAACAATGAAGAATATAATAGAGTAAGTACTTATGAATTAGCAAAGGACATGTGGGATATGCTACAAGTAACCTATGAAGAGACATCTCAAGTTAAAAATGAAAGAGTGACTCTTCTCACCCGACAATTTGAGATGTTCCAAATGAACCTAGGTGAAAGCATAAACCATATGTATGTTCGATTCATAGAAATTGTGAATCAAATGTTCGCTCTATGAAAGGGAGTCACAGAGAAAGAACAAGTTCAAAAAATCCTCAGATCACTTCCAATAGAGTAGAATCCTAAAACCACATCTATTTTTGAAGCCAAATATGTTGATCAAATGACTATAGCTCAACTTATTGGTTCGCTCACATCATATGAAATGATACTAATTTCACAAGAGAATCAAGAAAAAAGACGTGACTTGGCATTTAATGTTGAAAAAGAACTAACCCTAGATAACTTAACTGAAAAAGAAATCGAAGATAAACTTGCTTTTCTTATAAAAGAACTTAGACATTTCCCTATTGCAAAGCGCAAGTTCGAAAAGGATCCCAGAGGTAATTATAGAAAACCAAACCTAAATGAACCTACCAGGTGTCATGAATGTGGTGAACCAGGACATAAGAATCCTGATTGCCCAAAGCTACGAGGATATCATCAACTCAAGGATGATCGCCATCAACATTCAAGAAACATGTCATCATCAACCTAGATCTATGACAGTAACATAAGATGACCCGGAACCAGAGCTCTTCGAAAATGAAGCAGACAATATAGATGTTAGCTTCATGGCAAGTTATGTAAACTCAAATCCCTCTTCTCCTAGATATTATTCTGAAAACGAAGATCATGAAATACAAGAGCTATTAAAAAGAAATCAAGAAAAATTGAGAAATTATTTGCCAGAAACAAAATTCTTGAAGGAAACCTTATGAAAATTTTGAAAGAAAAACATAACATTAAAGAAAGACTAAGAGACTTGTCAGAACTTTTCAAAAAGGAAAAGGATACACTTGTGAAAGAAAATGAAGTGCTCTCTAAGGAAAATTCTCGTTTGGAAGAAGAATTAACTAAGATTAAACGTAGAATAAGACATCCTTTAAGAAATAATAGAAACAAGAATGCTAACTGTGGTAGATGGGGACATATACAGTACAATTGTTTTGAAATCTCAGTACCCAAAACAGTTTTAAAGTGGATTCCAAAAGGTACTATGACTAACCCCTAAGGACCCGGTAGTACCAGGGTACCTAAAATGAATTTACTGTTGTAGGTGTCATCTTCCAGAGCATCCTGGAATAGTAATTGGGTATTAGACAGCGGATACTCGAGACATCTGACAGGTAATAAGGCAAACTTTACTCATTTGGAAGACTGCAATGGTGGAAGTGTGATTTTTGCAGACAATACCAGAGGAAACATCATAGGTATGAGCACTGTTGGTACCACCAACAGGACATGCATCAAAAAAGTCTGGTTGGTAAGTGGTTTGGAACATAATCTTCTAAGTATCAGCCAACTGTGTGACAACGGGTATGACGTTAAATTTTCTCCTAGCTACAATTACAATCTTAAAAAGAGTCAAGAGATTTTGATTGCCAAACGAGATAAAAATATTTATAGTCTTTACTTGAAAGATCTCTCGTACCAAAAAATTCAATGCTTGGCTGCTACTGATGACTCCAGCTAGCTATGGCACAAAAGACTTGGACACATTAACTCTGATCTTTTATCTTACATCTCGTCACACGAACTAGTGAAAGGTCTTCCTAAAATAAAACTTTCTAAAGACAGAGTTTGTGATGCCTGTGTTAAAGGCAAACAAAAAGGAATCTCTTTCAAAACCAAAAATACTATAAGCACTACCAATCCTTTAGAATTATTACATCTGGATCTATTCGGATCAATGAAAACACAATCTTTAGGTGGAAAAAGGTACACTTTTGTTATCGTTGATGATTATAAACGATTTACATGGGTATTCTTTTTAGCTTACAAAAACAATGCTCGGAAAGTTTTCATTCCTCTCACAAAACTTCTTCAAAATGAAAAAGGATAGGATATTAAAAGTATTCGCAGTGATCATCCTGCGGAATTTGATTAAACAAATTTTCTTATATTTTGCGAACAAAATGGCTACAATCATGAATTCTCTGTGCCTAAAACACCCGAACAAAATGGGATAGTGGAACGCAAAAATAGAATTCTTCAAGAAATGGCTCGAACCATGATACACAAGTGTAATGTACCCGTGCATTTGTGGGTTGAAGCCGTTAATACTGCATGTTATATACCGCCCCAGTAACCTATGCTTATTATAATTTACAATTAAAGCATATAATGAAAATAAACTTCAAAGAAATCATAATATCAAAAGACTTGGTAGAATAATGATATATCATGAGTACAACTCCGGATAATTATTTAATTACAAAGTACATAAGACTGAATACGCAAACAACAAGCATGCAACGGAAAAATAACAGCTCTCATCCTAATAAAAAAACTTCAAATTATTCCTCCTCTTCGGCCTCGTTGAAGCTAGCCTCAGGTTCGTCTAAAACATATCACGTGAGCACACTCAACATATAGTTGAGTAAAAATATTACTTAATCACATAAGTTGATCGTGTGTGATTTGTACATAAACACATATTTTCACTTTGCACATAGACATATAGTTTTCTCATTTCAAACCTTTCTCGTCACCTAACAGTGACCTTATGACTGCCCCGGCTGAATTTTACAACCAACACATTACTCCCGACTGCCTTATCCTCCAATGGTCATACCCCGTATGTTACGCCAAATTTTTCTACGACCATCTATCTTGAGTAGATCTCTCCGTCTACCCAAGGGGGGATTTAGGAGATGGACGGAGTGAGAACTCTTACAGCCAGCTACCCCATTGGTATGTCCTGGCGGAACTCACCCAAACCACTTCGATATATTTCGGGCCCGTTTCACAATCACAATTTATGCAAATAGCATAATCTTGGAAGTCTTGCTTCCATATCTCAACATATTCCAATATCTTAGAAAAGAATATCATCAATATAAAATAAAATAATAGAAGATAGTATTTTTTTATAAACTTATTTAACATATATAGATTTATGTATATAGAACTTTATAAATGTGTAAAATATAAGGTTTAGACTAAAATATAATCAAAATATGCAAGTATGTATATATATATACACACACACGGCAACACACACATATATTCAACTACATATATTTTGACTAATATATTTTGACTAAAATATACTTATGAAATGTATATAGTGACTAAGATATAATGAAACATTAAGACATAAAATCTTAAGTATTTTTTAAGTAGTTAGATTAACATATATAATAATATCTTAATTATATTCAGATATATACATACGTACAATAGATATATATAGACATGTAAGATGTATATCTCAATCTAAACTATATTCTACACTTAATAAAATAATAATCATATATATATATATATATATATATATATGTATGTACGTATTACATCTATCTATACAAACATATGCATATAAATATATCTACATATATATACGTCTTATGTATGTATGATATATATATCTATACACACACACACACACACTCATCAAAGAGATTTATTTCACCAACATATACATCTATAGGGAAAACATATAATTTTGTAACTTTAAGAAATATATTTTTATGAAAATAGTATATCTTGTCAAAACTCATACTTTTTCCTAGAAACATATTATTTTACCAAATAATATGAACATAATTTCAAATATACTATATTAACACAAAATTAGTAGTATAGTATATTTTTATGAACAACTAGGCATATAATGATCATATAGCACTTCATAGAAGCTACATAATTCCTACGAGTTCACATGCTAACACAAAGTTACAACTAAAGATATGCTAGGTAAATAGGACTATTTTTCATGGCTTCATTTCAAGCATAAAAGAAGTAGTAACCTTGAACTAACATAAATCCTTGAAATCAAAGAAACTAGCATAACCTCTTGAACTCAAGAAACCAACACATACTTTATCATTCAAAAGACAACTTGCACATAAAGCACATAATATAACAAGTAAATTCATACTAAAATCAAAATATATAAGCTACTAAACCATGAGTATTGAAGCAAGCTTGACAAGAACTTTTACTCATGAGCATTGAAGCATGCCTTTTAGCAAGAACTTTTACGCATGAGCATTGAAGCAAGTCTAAGCAAGAACTTTTACTCAAGGTACTCTAATTAACCCTCTACTTGTGATATTTAGCAAGGTTTCTACCTACTTTCTCTTTCTTTTTGGGTGTAGTGAAGTGTGGGTAAAAGAGTAGGAAATTAGGGTGTTTTGGGAGAAAATTTAGAAGAGTATGTGAAAGTGTATGTTGTGGCCGGTTTTTCTAGGGGGAGAGAACGTGGGATTTTGGTCTTGTTTATATTAATGAGAGGAAGAATGAAATAGTTTATTGTTATGGTCATTTTCTTCATTAATGCCATTTTACACCTAAGTGAGTTCATTAAATGAATTCTTCCAAGTGGGGGATCTAATTTAGGCTTGGTGTGCATGCTAGTATATGATTCACAAGCTACATAAATATGAACCATGCAACAATATTTATTTATCGTATATTAGAGAAGATTTTTCTTGCATAAATATCATAAAATAGGTTAAAATCTAGAATTTGTATTTTGCCTTTAACTAAAATCCGAAAATTAGGTTTAATTCATTAAAATTCAAAATTCACACATATAATGTTTAGGGAATATTTATGGTATTTATAAAATTCAAAAATTGTAATTTTATTTGAAATTCTATTAATTTA
The DNA here is from genome assembly GCA_026212405.1 of Petrea volubilis. Classification (NCBI taxonomy): domain Eukaryota; kingdom Viridiplantae; phylum Streptophyta; class Magnoliopsida; order Lamiales; family Verbenaceae; genus Petrea; species Petrea volubilis. Next base: position 11,676 of record JAOWBU010000358.1, read on the forward strand.
TGGGAAATTTATGCTTTATTTTGAACAAAATTCGAATATTAAAGACATTAAATTCTAATCCTTGAAAATTATATTTTTCCAAGATTTATTAGTCTAGGATATGTAACTATTAATCATTAAGGAATAAAATATATTTTTGAAAAATATTATTTGCAAAGAAAGTAAACTTATAAATTCTTATAAATAAGAAAATAATTTAGGAAGCTTAATGATTTTAGGTAATTATTTTCCTTATATATATATATATATATTTATATATATAATGGTAGGAGAGATAGCAAAATATACAATTATATATGAATGGTAAAGATTAATACATATTTTTTTAAGTGAAATACTAAGAGTTGAAATGTACAAGTAGTCTTCCTTTTTACCATATTTTACATGAAAGTGACATAAATGGGTAATTAAACTAATAGAAGACATATTTAACTAATTATATGTATTATTTTTTATGTGTATTTTTGGATTTATATATATATATATATATATATATTTGATAACATTATTTCAAAAATATTAAAATTGTGAAGTAAATAATTACTTCTAGTAAATGTATAGTTTCTAAAATAGTAATTATTATTAATTTCGAAATTAGGGAGGAAAATAAAAATTAAATTTAATGATATGGAAATAATTGTACCAATTAGAAAATTAAAACCGACAGTTTAGGTTTGTGGGTAGTTTTCGAAAAAAATTCCAAGGAGAAATTCGCAGGTTTCAACTTCACAAATAACAAGTTAAATTTTTAATAAATGCATATAATGCAATGCACATTTATTCACAATAAAAGGATTTTCTCATAAAATAGTAACCATACTTCATAATTTCAAATTTAAAATAACGTAGTTCACCGAGTCGTCACATGTTACATTTCAGATCGTGTATTCATAAGGTCTCTTATACAAAAAACCCTTTACGAACTTTAGTTTGGTAGACCTCCAAATGTTTCCAATTTGAAAATTTTCAGGTGCAAATGTTTTATTCTAAATGATAGGGATCACTTAAGTAAATTCGACTCTAAAGTTAACGAGGGAATTTTCGTTGGCTACGCTACTAAAAGCAAAGCTTATAGAGTTTTTAACAAACGAAAAAATTTTGTTCAAGAATCTGTCCATGTAGTTTTTGATGAGACTACCAGTAAAGCCAATGAATCCTTGAGCAATAATGATCTAGATATTCTCATTCTTCCAAAAAAGATACCAGAGGAACAACTCATTACCAAGTCTGAAAGAACGGAAGACGGGCCATCACATGAGGAAACTACGTCACTACATAGAAAGTTCAAGCATGCATCCAGCCATTCGACAGACAAAATTATTGGTAATGCAAAGTCTGGTACCACTACCAAATCTCAAAATAAAGACAATAGTATTTTTCTCTCCATGACGGAACCTCACAACGCTAATAAAGCCCTAGAGGATCCAAATTGAATAAAAACAATGGAAGAAGAATTAGCCCCATTTTAGAAAAACCAGGCATGGGACCTGGTAAAAGGACCTAAAGACCACACGGTCATTGATACTAAGTGGGTATTCCGCAATAAATTGAACGAAATGGGCAGGTAACTAGGAACAAGGCTCGCCTTGTTGCCAAAGGGTGTTGTCAACAAGAGGGCAAAGATTTTGACGAAACCTAAGCCTCTGTTGCAAGGTTACAATCCATTCGCATGTTGCTAGCATTTGCACGTTTTAAAAAAATTTTGCTTTTTCAAATGTATGTCAAAAGTGCTTTTCTAAATGGTTCCATTAATGAAAATGTTTTTGTTTAACAACTTCTAGGTTTCATAAAGAAAGAGTTTCCTAACCATGTTTTCAAACTAACAAAAGCTCTCTACAGTCTAAAATAGGCACCCCGTGCTGGTACGAAAGACTTAGTGTATATCTAGTCTCAAATGATTCACGGCAAGATCAACCGACCCTACCTTATTTATAAAAAAACCTGCACCAAGACATCCTAGTTGTACAAATCTATGTTGATGATATAATATTTGGCAGCGCTAACATACTTCTTTGCCAAGACTTCTCTAAATGTATAGAAAAGGAATTCGAGATGAGTATGATGGGAGAACTCAAGTACTTTCTTGGACTCTAAATCAAGCAGTTAGAAAATGGCAAGAGAAATACTTGAACAGTGTACTCAAAAAATATAACATGGAATCTTGCAATCAAATAGGCACACTTATGTGTACCTCTATAAAACTAGACAAAGATGAAGCAGGTAAATCGGTTGATGAAAAATTTTGTAGGGGCATGATCGGCAGTCTGCTTTATCTTACTGCTAGTCACCCAAATATACTGTATGCAACAGCAATCTGTGCACGATTCCAGTCGTGTCCAAAAGAGTCTCACTTGACTACTGTAAAATGGATTTTTCGCTATTTAAAAGGACAACCAGACATGACTTTGGTACCCGATTTCAAATCATTTTGATATGGTTGTTTTTTTAGATGCTGACTATGAAGGTTGCAAGATTGATAGAAAAAACGCCACAGGGACATGCAATACCTCGGCAAATGTCTTGTCAGCCGGTTCTGTAAAAAACAAAGTGTCGTGGCACTATCAACCACTGAAGCCGAATATATGGCACTGGGAAGCTACTACTCCCAAGTAATATTGATAAAGCAAACACTCAAGGACTTCGGACTAAATTATGACACTGTACGACTATACTATGAAAATACCAGCGCAATCAACATATCAAAGAATCCAGTCTTTCACTCTCGCACAAAGCATACGGACATACGTCATTATTTATTGCGAGACCACATTCAGAAAGGTAATATATAGATTCTCCATATCGACACAAATGAGCAAGTAGTTGACATTTTTACGAAACCTTTTTCCGAGGAAAGATTTTCCGTTCTAAAAGAAAACTTGCTCATCTGTACTACATAGTTTCAGTTAAAATATATATATATATATAGATAATAATGATAATATTAATAATAATAATGATGATAATAATAAAAATAATAAATAAATATGTGTATTCATAAATACATATTTCCTACCTTATTGTCACATATGTATCTATATTGTATATATATTATATTAACAAAGTTTTACCCTATTAACTATATATCTGTATATATATTTTAGGGTTTTACCCTTTATACGTACATAATGTATCCTATTAATTGTTCTCGTCTTTGGACTTTCCATCTTTTACATATATTTATGTACCTAGTATACCTAGTATTGGTATATATAACTCATATATATCTAATTATATATATACCTTATATACTTATATACCACCTATATACATATATATATATACATATATCCACTTTGCACTAAACCCTAAATCCGTCTTCTTCTAGCCGCTGGTTCTCTATCTCTTTCTTTCTCTCTCGTTTGTCTTCTCTACTATGTTTCTCTCTCTCTCTCTCCAAATTCTCCTTCAAGTTCCATTCCCCTCTCTCTCCTAGCCATGGTTCGCACCAGAAAGCATATGCATAGCTACGCAAATTGCTCCTTCACCCATCATAGTCCTCCCATCTCCAATGACAATGTTGTAGAAATCCCAATGCCCACCGCTTCTCTTCTACCAGATCCGTACAGATCCATGCTTCAATTGGCATGGACTTCCTCAACACTCAAGATTCTGACAAAGAAGACTCCAACCACTCTTCCCCACAAGATTCAGCCATTCAATTCGATGGAGAAGGACCATCTACAAAAGGGTACTCCGGCAGAGACATCTCCGACACGAAAAAGGAGATCGACGGCCAATGATCCAAGCAAGCCAAAAGACAGAAGACAACACTGAACTCCTTTACTCTTGAGTTCAAGTTCTAGAGCGATGAGGCAAATCATCAATTCAAGAGGCTCGCCAAGCGCAAATTGAATCGGGGAAGGGTGATTCTGTTCAGAGATCTTCCCGATGCCCCTGCTATCAACTACATTATATCCCTATACTGGGATTACATGATAGGGCTCAATCTCTCTACTTATCCAACCTTGGTAAAATTATTCTATGCTAATGCCTCTTTTTATTCCTCCGATGATGATATTTCTGTGAAAACTTACGTTTTGGGTAATCACTTTGAGTTAATTGTTGAAAAAGTTAATCGTTACTTAAATCTCCCAAATGATGATTTGAAATACTTTGGGATTGGGTCTTGGTGTCAAGACCCTGCTTTTGATCACACCGATATCATTAAAACCTTTTGGGATGGGGTGGAACGACCACTGGATCGTGGTATTGGCTTAAAAGAGCTACTATTTGATTTATCCTTTTTACATAAACTTATACATCTCTCATTACTTTCTACCTCCACCGAAAGTGGAGGTCATTCGACCAATATGAATATCATGTCATGCTTTCTCCTTTACATGCCTGTAAAAGGGATTCGCGTCAATTTAGGATATGTAATTTGAAATACATGGAATATTGCCATCTTGAAGAAATAAATTTACCCTATTCTATGCTACTCACGCATTTCTTTATGTGAGAAGGGGTTCTCTATCAGACGATATGAAAGAACCCAAAAGCGACAGGAAAGTTATTAATATGGCAAGCCTCCATAGAATGTTTATCCATTTCTCAGAGGATAAAGGATAGCATCGAGGGAAAACCAGTTCCATAAAGGTTACATCTAAAAATAAAGAAAGTGCCACTTGCTTATATTCGATTCGGACTGTTCACAACCCATGGGATAAGGCACTACTCGCCCTCACAGTCGCAATCACAAAACTGACAGAATCAGTGGACAGGCTGGTCGACAAAATTAACACTGTGCAGAATCAGTGGACAAGCTGGTCGACAAAATTAACACTGTGCAGAATCCTCTCAGTCTTTCCAAAGCATCATCTACACATTTTTTATGATAAAGGGAGATTGTGGGCTACTGCTGCCCTATTCGAGCTACTGTTTTGTTAGTGATATTTAGTGGTTCATTTTAACATTCTAGTTCTTTTTGGTGATAAAACTCATACGTTCTTCTCTTTACTCATGCCTTATTTTGATGTGATATTGTTGATGGTGGCGTTATTAGGTTACTTTGATATTCTGAACAAAATTCTTTTATGTTTCTATCTGGCATACATTCTCTTAGATAGGCGGAGCATCATTCCTCACAGGCAGGGGGAGCATCACTCTGTCATCATCAAAAAGAATGAGATTGTTAGCCCTCATAATCTTTTGATGATGATGTGAGCTCGGCTATTTGGAAAATGTATGCCAGATAAAATATGTTTCTGCCAATTTGTTTCTCAATTTGTTATGATCGCATACTAATAAAATATGTTTTACAGGTTTAAAAGCCTAGGGTGAAATACACCTAGGCAGTGGATTAAGCTCCGGTCCAATCACTATACATAACTCTATTTTGTCTTAATTATTGTCCTCTTAATTTCTATCATATATATATATATGTGTGTGTGTGTGTGTGTGTGTGTGTCAAGAATTCTTCTAATCTACTTCAGACTCTTTAAAAATAGACCTCCACTTGATTTTTAATTTTGATAATGATAAGAATCTCTATTGTTATGTAAATCATAAATCAACTAAATCTCTATTTAATTGATTGAATCAATTAATTGTTAATGAATTGATTTTTCCATCAATTTCACTCAATTGAATTAATCCATGAGATCATTTAATGGGCTTGGACCTTAGGGTCCAATTAAATTAACACTTTAACTTAATTCAATTAAATTAACTATTTAATTTAATTGAGCCCATCAATTAATTTAATATATTCTATTGATCAAATAAGACTTAATTAATTAATGGATTGAGCCGTCAAAGCCAATTAAATCAATTTATTAATTCAATTAAATCAATTTATTAATTCAATTAAATCAATCAATTAATTAATTAACTTAATCAATCAATTATATTCTATTTCAATCCAGTAAATCAATACAATGATTTAATCCAATTAAATGTTTTATATACGTTTAGGAGTTTATCTTTTCATTTGTGTGTGACCTCTTAGGTTCACCAATCAATTAGAAATGGGCTCACAATTTGTTGCGATATTTTAGATGACGAATTTATCAATCGATTAATTAAACTCATTTAATTAATCATTCTTGAATTAGAAGTCTTTCTAATCCAATAGTACTCATCTATCGTGGTCGATGTCCAACAACAAGCCCACGACGCCTAGTCAATAGATGAAATATAGTGTGTGAACCTGTCTTTTGGTTATTACCATGAAAATACATTCCATCCATCATCTAATCTCCCCGATCGAGGCTTAGGATATGGGATTTATCAAAAATCCTTTAACCTCAATTCTATCATTTTTATTTATAATTAGTCTTTTTCGACAATCAATCTAAAAAACTCATTTCTAATCGATGTCTCTACTGTGGCCATGGATTTATGTAGATTAGTTAAAATAGAATACATAAGAAACTCACTCACTCTACTAGGTGAGTAAATAGATTCTTTATCGACTCTCACAAACCGTCATACATCGGAGATTTATACCCTACATAGGCGCCTTAAAACTCGCCATGGGTTGGGTACCTATATCAAAGTATAAATACACATGTACAAGATTACTATGGAGCCTCAAGTCTAAGAACTAATTAATGCACACCATAAGCTGAGAAATAATCCTAATTTGATGTGCAACTAGTGCTCCCATTTAGGTGTACCTTGGTGGAATCCTCAATGAACTCATTCTCTATAGAACACCTACTTATGAATGTCTCTACATTCAATATCTATGAAGCAAGACATCCTCCCATTTGAGATATGTCATAAGTACAAGTCTTAATCCAAGTCATGTTAATGCCCCTGGTATTTGTTAGACTTTTCGATTTGGAGTGATTTAGATCACGCCTTAGAGACTTATATCAAGACCTCCATCTCTATGCGAGGTCAAGTATAAACTTATACATTATGAGGAAGGTGGCCAAAAAAGTATAAACTTTCAAGTCTATCATTAATCGAAAAGATTTTTGTTATGATGAGTATTTAAAAGCATTGCTAATCTCATTGGTTTGCCGGACACTACTCTAATAATAATCTTAAATAAGATCGAAAAGGATATCAAAATAATTTGTCAAAATTTGATCTTGATTCAAAGGTTTGACAATTGGGGCCTCCTTAGGACAAAGATGAGAAGTCGATATTGAAATTTGAGGTGTGATTTTCACAAGATTGCATTTTTTGACTAGTTGCCGCAAAGCCCCCCAACCTATGGGTTTAGCACTTTACTTCCCTATCTTTGGGCGTTTAGCACTTTGCCCCTTAACCAACTGAATGGAGGAAAATGACCTTGCCCAAGTCATGAGAATCGCATGTGCGGCTCACTTGAACAAAATATGCCCCAAATATATGTTAGAAGATAATTTAGGTGGTTATTTACACATTTAAAAATAATTATAGAGTCTCTCTGTTACGATGCAAAGGTTGGAGAGCAAAATGTTAAATGGCCCAAAAATTAGGGGTGAACTCAATTATCCCTTGTTTTTATATATGTCATATTGGAGACAATTTTAACTTTTTATATAGGATCGACTAAATTAAAGATTTAATAATCTTCCAAAATTCATACATTATTTTTTGTTGTATGTTTCTTGATTTAAGAAGCTCAATTTCAACCAAATATAAGATAAAATTTGATGATTATATTATTTTTGGATTGAAAAGTTAGTAAAATATGTTTTAGTTTTAGACTAATATATTACATTAGAGTTTTATACAACATTCTGAAAGAATTCTTAGTGACATTTTTCAGTTACCTTAGGACATCTTATAAGTTGTTAGACTCATGAACTTATAATCTTTAATTCTTAAACATCTTGTAAATTGTTTAAGAATTTCTGAACTCGTTGTATGCTTTTTAATGTTGGTTTGTCAAGGGAATTTTTTTTGGTTGAAGCCTTTTCTACAGCTTACTATTTGGTGAATCGTTCTAGTAGCCCTTCCAATTATTCTGATTGGAAGATATTTGTATGTCCTTATTATCTAATAACCAATGTCCAAGAGGAAGCTAGTAAAGGAAGAGCCTTGCTTAGTGTATGTCCATGAAGCACCCAGAAATCATAGTAAGTTCGAAAGAATCAAAAGCTTTATCCTACGAATTCCATTCGTTAAGTGAAGTGGCATGTTTTGCGCCAAGCAAGTATCCGTCTCTTGTTGGGTTGACGTTGAATCTTTTGGGCACTTGCAAGTAAGTTTCAACCTTCTTCCCTCATATTTGTGCAATGTTAGGCTAGAGACTTTCTTCAGAGTGATCACTAAATCTAATGGATTGTATTCTTTTCATCCAAGAAGTTTGTACCCCCACCCCCTTCCACCCCACAATTTTCTTTTTCTTTTTTTTTCCCCATTTTAGGGGCTTAATATTAAATTGTAATGAGACTCACAACTATGGCCTGTTGATAAAAATTTAGGAGAAGAGTTTAACCTCATAAGCTATTTAAGCACATGATAAGAAGACCCCAAATTATGTTTTCCATCCACGAATGGTACATCATTTGTTTGAAATAATTTCTCACACTTTCTTAAACAACACAACTAACTTTACACGTGTTCAAAACTAATATCTGCATTGCCCATATACGCTCAATACTTTCATGCAGACACCTGTATGATACTATTACCATCTATTTCAAACTTTTAAGGAATTCAAATTTGTTAGGAGAGAGAATTTTCTTTATTTTTTTGAGTAAAGCGATATGTTCATGTATATCTTTTTCATTTTTTTTAAATATCTTGAACAAATTACTTCTTGAAACACTTTAATTAGTTATCTTTTAAAAAATGATTATATGCATGCACCATGCATATCCTGTTTTGTTATGCTTGCTACTAAAAAATAAATTATCATTTTTTTCTTTCTGAGAAGAATAGAAACACCCCCCTGCGCCATGGAACTAGCTATAAGCTTTTCTAAATAATCTCATATGCACTAAGGGTATCAGATAACCTCCATATAGAACTTCTTTATTTCTTTTTCCTTTTTTGTTTTTTAGTTTTTCCCCCCATTTACGCACCACTGCGATTGCCCCAGAGAAGATCCTTGAAAAATGTGAATACTAAGCCAGGTGGTGAAAGTTATGCTGCATGAGTATTAGAATATCTTTGATACATGCTTATAAAGCATTTTGACACCTTGAAATACATCTTCAAGCGCATTTGATTTCTCGTCAAATTTCTTATGAACCGATCAATGATAATCTGGCTTGCATTAGAAATGTCATGTAATACAGTATAATAATCTCACCTAGGATGTGAATTTTTGGCATTTTAATTGACTTTTGTATATTATCCATCTTATCTCTAAAATTAACATATGAAATTACTAAAAAATGACGTTTCATAAGAGCCAAATTGAATTTTTGTATCTTTAATACTATATCACACATACAAATCAAACATGCACCTTTTTAAAAAATTCAAATTAAGAAAATTATCATACCAAAATAAAAACACTTACGAAATGCCAAAATATGAAATTCACCCACTTAAGGCATTAAACATCTCATGTGCAAAATTTATTATCAAATATGTCCTTAGACTAACATGAAAAATTCTTATATGAACCCTGCAATTGCCTCTACATGTGCACACAATTATCCAAATTCTATAATATTTTTTGTATTCATATTTTTTTAAAAAAAATTATTTAAAGGTAAATCTGAACTGTTTGGTGCATATGTCAAGCTCATACCAGATGCGTATAAGAATTTCCCAACAAACATTATACCAACATAGCATGATTCTAAGCAGTGTGTTCACCAACGCCACACCTAAGGGATCTCCATTTCATTACCATACAGCTTCTAAAAATCTGAAGAATCGAACAAAGTCAACAGACTCCGAGTAACATGAGAATCATTGCCGATTTAAACTTCTCAACACCAGTTGTGCAGCTCCATCTCCAATAGGTCCTCAATAAGGCACTAAAACTTACCTAAAAATGAACGAACTATTGAAATTTTTATTATATGCAACCAACGAGTAAGACGAAATGTGCAAGCCAAGTATAGAAAGAAGCTTAGATAAGAAGGCAACTAAAGACTGTTTTAGCAATAACTACTAGGAAAAGGTCGACATGTTTGGAAGAGCATATTATTACTAGCACATTACTCTGTAATTATCTATAGAAATACATTTCTTCGTTTAAGTGATATCTAACAACCGTCGAAGAAAACAAGGTACTCAAATTGGGTCTAACTAATAGTATGGTATAGGTTACACAGTTTAATGAAAACTTTGAAATTCCTCATATGCCCTCCAACAACTTTGGGAGAAATAAATCGACCATAGTCTGAAGGTATGTTCCAAGTCTGAAGCACGGCGATCAAACTGGAACCTTCTTAGTGTTCCGTGTTCAACTTGACAAGTAGCTGAACTTGATCTACCAGTCGATGAACATTCACAAAAGATAATTTAACATGAAGCCAAGTCGCAGTTTACTTTGAGCAGACTAAAAGTTAAAATATTGCAAAACAACATAATACCTTATGTGGATCAGCAGTCCACAACCTTGGAACTTTTAACTTTGCAAGTGGCAACAAGCCTTCATAAATTTCTGGCATCCACATGCATTCTTGTTACATGTTCGGCATAATATTATCAGATTCAATGGTAAGTCTTTTATCTCAATTAGACCTGATTCTGCAAAAAGAAAACAAAAACAAAGATAATTGGCACCATAATTTGATACAACAGCTAACATTGCAAAGTGCTGCAATCAAAAAACAAACGGGACTGGTCCTTCCTCAAAAATCAATATCCACACGCAGGCAGTCTCCTTTCGTGCCCATTTTCCTTATTTTTCTTATATTTAAAAGGTACAAATATGATCAAATAAAAAAGTGATGCATTGAATTTGTTGGAAAATTTGTGAGCTATTGTAATTAAATCCTAATTGGGTTTTCCTTATGTGGTCCTAATTAAGTTTTCCTTTTGAGACTAGGATTAAATTTTCTGTTCGAGACTAGGTTTCTCTTGTATAAATATCTGTTGTAATAGTCTTGTAAATCAACTCAAGATATAGATTTTTGAGTTCTTCTTTCATGGTATCAGAGCCATTTAAAATAAGTTCCTAGGGTTAAGTTGTGCTATCAAGAACAGTACCTTTTCCGAGTACATTTGTTTCACCACCACCACCATAGAAGGCAGCGGAACGTGATTTCTGGCCGGAAAAATTTTCCAACGGTCGGGCGAGCAACGCGTGGATCCCACGCGCCAGAAGCAACTTTTTGCACAGTTACACGCGCGGGCGCGTGGGAGCGCGTGCGCCGGCGGACGGCAGTCGGACTTGACTTTCCAGCGTCGTCTCGAAGTTTCCGGTCAGTTTCTGGTGTTGGTACAGTCATCCAGCGACTGTACAGTGCGTGTTCTTTGGATTCATGAAACATACAATGGATAATAGCATTCAAAACTCAACAAGTGAATTGCAACAGATCGAGACAGCTTATAGATTGAATGGTAGGAATTACTTGAAGTGGTCTCAATTCAATAAAGACACTTTATGGTGTATATTTTGCAAAAAACCCAGACATACAAGAGAGAGGTGTTGGAAGCTTTATAAAAAGCCTCAAAATATGAAGGGAGGACAATCAAAAGGGCATGAGCAGGCACACGTTGCAACTATGAATATGGAAAATACTGGTTCCCATGTTCACAGCTTCAATAGTGAGGAAATAGAAAAGCTGAAGGGACTATTGGAGACATTAGAGAAACAAAAACCATACTGTCTTTCCCAACTTTTGGGTAATTGACTCAGGAGCCACTAATCATATGACCAACTCTACATATAAATTCATCTCATATACTCCTTGTCCAAGCAATAAAAAAATTCACTACGGCCGATGGATCAGCTACAACTGTAGCTGGTCAAGGAGATGTGTATTTGAGTGAATCCCTTATTTTAAAAAATGTTCTTCATGTCCCAAAATTGTGCACCAATCTTCTTTCCATCTATAAGTTAACTACTGATTCGAATTGCAATGAGGTTTTCTACCCATATCACTGTGTATTTCAAGAAAAGAACACGAAGAGGATGATTGGGCGTGCTGAGGAAAGGAATGGTCTCTATTATCTTAATGAACCAAGCAGTGGACAAAATATAATTCAGAGTTTGTCACTTATTGCTTGTCTTTCTGATGTTTTAGACTTTAGGAAAAATAAGATTTGGCTTCAACGTCGTAGGCTAGGACATCCATCGTTTAATGTTTTGAAGGTGATGTTTCCCTCTATTTAAAGGAGTACCTGTTGAACAATTTCATTGTGATGTTTGTGAATTAGCCAAACACAAACGTGCCTTTTTTTTCCATTGCTAATAATAGATCTTTAACTCCTTTTGATCTTATTCATAGCGATATTTGGGGGCCATCCACTGTTGTTAATATTTTAGGGGCTAGATGGTTTGTATCCTTTATTGATGATTGCACTCGGGTTTTTTGAATCTTCCTCATGAAAAATACATCTGATGTGAGTTGTATTTTTCCTATTTTTTATGACATGATCAAAACTCAATTTGGGGTAGAGATTAAAAGATTTCGATCTGATAATGCAGAAAACTTTTTTAATCAAAACTTATCCTTTTTTTTTAAAAAACAAGGCATTATACATAAATCCTCTTGTGTCTACACTCCACAACAAAATGGGGTGGCAAAATGGAAAAATAGTCATCTTTTTGCTGTCACAAGAACTTTTTTGTTTCAAAATAATGTCCCAAAATATTTTTGGGGAGAAGCAGTGTTAACTGCAACTCACATCATAAATAGACTTTCAACAAAAGTTCTTGATTTTAAGTCCTATGCAAGTTCTCTCCCAATTTTTCCCCAGTTATCCAATATCTAATAATTTGACCCCTAGGATTTTTGGATGTGGAGCTTTTGTTCATGTGCATTCTTCAAATAGGAATAAACTCGATCCAAGAGCTCAAAAGTGTGTGTTCATTGTAACTGCTGATGTCACTTTTGTTGAACAGGAACCTTACGTTAGCAAACTTTATTCGCCAAAGGAAAGTAATATGAGCAATAATGAGGATAGAGATTTCTCTCCTTGAAATGCCAAATACTAGTCCTAGGCCTGTCAATCCATAAGTATCCCTCCTGAGCCTACGTCTGAGTTAGAACCATTGTCAACAGTGGGAGAGGAAACTCGAAATTCTATCCGTCCATTGCAGGTTTATTCAAGAAAGGAGAAATCATTACCTACAACCGAGAGCACCCCATAATCCGAATCTGCTCCTACTCTGTGCCAGTAAATCCTTCCTCCTTTGATGATTTGAATGTTCATATTGCTCTTAGGAAAGGAACAAGAACATGTACTAAACATCCCCTCAATTTGTATATGTCTTATTCTTCTTTATCTCATAACCATAAAGCCTTTCTTAC
>JAOWBU010000359.1:0-25000 GCA_026212405.1 Petrea volubilis
CTCCTCACCTTCTCGCCAGCATCTCCTTCCATCAACTCCTTCGCCCTCTCGGCCAACTCCTTCCACTTCATGAACCCATCGTACGTTTCAACTCTCAGCCCTACCCCCATAATGTGCACCTCCATGTTCGCATTAAGCGGCTGCTCCCACATCATCGACCACGCCAGTATTGGCAACTTCGCGCACACACTCTCCATTACAGAGCTCCACCCGCAATGGCACAAGAGCCCACGCACACTCTTGTGCTCCAAGATTTCTCTCTGGTCAACCCATTCTTTCAACACGATTCCCCTGTTTCTCACTGATGGGTGTTGAATCTACCAAAAATAAATCCTACTCCTCTAACTACAAAATTAATTTGTAGATAGGGTGAGAAGGGTCGATCCCACAGGGAATAACTACTGATAAATTCCAAGTTAACCAAAAGTGCAAAATAAAGTAAAGAGAGAGGGGTTTTGAATGATAAGTTAATAAAAGTAAGAAATAAATCACAAGTAAATCTATAAGAATGAATACTCAGTCAAGGGTAGTTCTTCGCACAACGTTTTCATGGATTGATCATTGATTCAAAAATAGCTTTTAATTCATGCAATAGATTGGTTATAGCCTTCAGAGAACTCGTCCAACCTAATCTTTCCTTAATAATAGACTAGACATGTGAACGCTATGAATAATCCCTAATTAACGAATAACCCTAGTTGAACGATAGGATTTAACACGTTAACAGTATTAAAAACTAGAAAGACCCAAATCTTAGCCAACAAACCTACAAACGTGGTTGCTTGAAACTAGATTGTATATTTTCTATAGTATAACGAATTATACTACTTTCCACTTGTGTTGATTCAATCAAACAATTACGGATTTGATCTTACCAACTGGAACTTTGAAGTTAAATTAATTGAACAACCGGCCGAAATTGAACAACTAACAGAACAACAATAAGAGATAGAATTTTTCCGAAAAGAACAAGAAAATACGCAAATACTGCATAAAATTAAAAGACAAGCGAACCGATTAGATCTCACAATCCTTGAAGAAAACGTTGGCTTGAATTATTCCTTGACTGAATGAAGTAGTTTAGCCACGCATGGCCATAATAACAACAAAAATATAAAAGCTGAAAATTCTAAAGAGAAAAACTAAGAACTAGAATCAAATATTGAAATCCAAGATGTCTAAACAATACGATACCATTGGGTATATATCGGGTTCAAACCCTAAATCTAAATCCTGATAGAGCTAGGATAATTCTTTGGCAAACCCTAAGAGTTGTAGGCAAGTAGAGAATTTGCTACCAAGTCGAACTCTTGCCATATCAATATCCTCCTTTTCCAATCCTGGGTAGGATTTTTAGCCCCTAAGGCGTGAGCACGCCTTGCGCGATAAACATGATTATTTCCAAATTTAGCCTTCCAGCTTCCTGGTACGACATTCCTCTATACTTTTCACCATCTTTTGGCCCGTTTTTAGCTCATTTTCATCAATTTTCACCTATGGTAAGTAAGAATTAACTTTTATGAAATTTTAATCCATTTAAGATCTAAAGTTAATCAAAATAAGCATAATTGAGGCCTAAAATTAGGTAAAAATAACATACTATCACTTACTCTCTTCGAACCCTTCCTCGAGGTCTGACCCATTTTTCCTCACGACCCACAAGAAATTCACCTTGGATTTCTCCAACCCAATCTGGACCTCACGAAATTGTGCCAGCGATATCTCCACTTGGGTCCCGAACGCTGCGTACAGAACAGGCTTGTTTTCTCTCTGCATCTAGTCCAACCAAGAAATCCACCAAGGAGTTTGATGATTTGCTTGTGTGACTTTGCGTGGCTCTGCCATGGCCAAGGGCCCAAGGTACGAGGCTGGAGGCCCCACCTCGGAGTTCCAAAAGCCGTTAAACGCTGATTCGATCTCGTAAAAAGAGTTTATCACTAATCCATAGCTTTTTGAGTAGGCCCTTGCACACTCATGGACATTGTCATAAAGTTTGGTACCCTTGGTCCGTTTGGGGTCTATAAAAATCGGTTCAAAATCCTCTTTTTTGTGCTTAATTGAAGGGAAATCGACAAATTTCAGCTCCCCACCTTCTGCTACAAAACGGCCCCTGTCCACCAACATGAATAGACATAAGGGAAAGGTGCCCATGGGACAATAAACAAGCCTGGGAATGCTGTATTTATTAGCAGAGTCGAGGGTCCAACTTAAGAACATGTTAGATATCATGAAACTGATACGCGGGAGAGATTCCAACACTTGTTCGAAGTGGGTTTGCATGAGTTTCGTGACAATGTTGAGGTCTAACCAAAGGGATATTTCTGGGAGTTTGTCGGTGCTCTCGACATCGGGTGGTATGCCCTGCACGTCTTGAGGGAAGGGAATGTCGATGATGGTGATGGTGGTATCAGAGAGGCAGCTGCAGATGAAAGGGCAGTTGTCGAGGGTGGTGACGACGGTGGTGGCGGCGCCGTGGTGGAGCAAGAGGCGGCCCAACTGGAGGAGGGGAATGGTGTGGCCTTTTACCATGAAGGGAAATAGAAGAACGTGAGGAGAAGCCATCTCTGTGTGTGTGTTTACTAGTACTCTATGACTTGAAGCGCTCAATGTTTTATACTAGTAAATCTTTTGAGTGCGCATATTTATTAGTTATTCGAGCAGATTTACAGTGCCCACTTTTTTATTCTAAGCTCTTTGATTTCTTCAATCTACTTGTTTATGCTAGTCGGTAAATTATAAATTTTACCTTTTATTTGTTTGAATGGATCTATTATAATCAATTACATCAATCATCTAAGAAAATTCTAACCCAAATCTAGTTTGGCCGAGTCTAACAAATTATATGGCAAGTGTATTGCACTTGCCAAGTAATTAGTCACTCTTTCTAAATTATTGACTATTCATAGGGCAAGTAACAAATTATATGGCAAGTGTATTGCACTTGCCAAGTAATTGGTCACTCTCCCTAAATTATTGACTATTCATAGGGCAAGTGACAAATTATATGACAAGTGTATTTCACTTGCCAAGTAATTGATCACTTTCTCTAAATTATTAACTATTCATAGGGCAAGTGTAAAACACTCGCCACATAATTAATACTGGTTTGGTCGAGACAGGTCTCGGCTAGAATTTCCCAAATCATCTATTACAATTATCAGTAGGAAGAAGCTAGTATTTCAATCATCTATTACAATTATTGGTAGGAAGAAACTAGTATTAAATTATAAAAATACCCGCATTCACGAGGAATCAAACCTATAACTTTAAGGTTATGATATCTCTGCCTTACCACTAGGGCACGGCCTCATTGAAAACTATAAATTTTATCTATTGCATACTGATTATACAATTAAACATGTGCATGCATATTGCACGTGGTTAGGTACAAAAATTGCATGGAAAAATTGAATGCTGGGATTATGTTTCTTCAAACCAAGATACATCATCCCTTTGATTTTCTTTAAAATGGGGCATAAAAGAATAACATAATGGATCTGCCTTAGAAACAACAATTCAAATATAATTTAAATCCAAATACTTTAATTATGGGCTCATCAAACATAATCGAAGTGTCATTAGACTCCACACACATAAAAAATTTCATACTCAATGTGATATTTCCACAAGTTTATTTAAATAAAATTTTTAATAGATCACATAATTAGACTCTCTTAATGACATATCATACCATATACAATTTAATTAATATATTTTTTGTTGGTAAATGAACCTTTATTCAAGAAAAAATATTCGAGTGCACAATAGAAATAAGAAAATTAGGGATATCACTGTTCCCTTCAATGAAAATAGATGAATGTTGAGCTAGACTATGAGCAACCATATTTCTCGTTCGCCGAATTTGAGATAAATACCACGCCAGGATGAACGACAACTTCTCGCTAATATCTTGTATTAGATTTCCCAATCCTAAAATATCTTATGAACGTAGACGACCGATTAGGTACTGGCAATCGATTTCAAAAATGGCATGGGTCCATCCCCATCTTCCTACCAAACGAACCACATCATATGCTGCAAGCGTCTCCACGTGCCCAGGTGCACAACATTTGTTAAGTATCTCCCACATTGAATAAATAATCAAATGTGGTGAGATTTATAATGGCTTGGGCAATTCTCATCTCATGAACTAGATTTTGGGGTTGAGTTAGGCCTAAGCCACTAATATTTTTACATGGTATCAGAGCAAGTTAAGTCTTGCATTTTAATTGCGCCTACCACTATCTAATTTTACGCTCCAGGTTGTTTCCAGATGCTCGGGCCTGGGCGTGAGGGGGGCGCGTTAACTATCTCCCACACTGAATAAATAACCAAATGTGGTGAGAATTATAATGGCTTGGGCAATCCTCACCTCATGAGCTAGCTTTTGGGGTTGAGTTAGGTCCAAGCCTCCAATATTTCTACAACATCCAGCTTCACGTTGCGAGCAATCACACCTATTTTGTGTGCCAAAGTTGCTGAGAACGTGGCTCCATCAAAATTCAGCTTGACTGTTGTTGGAGGGGTTGTTGCCATATAGTTGAGATAGCCTCACGCCATGCACCAAGGGCGTGGAGATAGCCTCCGAAAATGTCGCTAAGTAGGAGAAAGCAAACCATATCAAGTCTAAAGCATTCTGATCATCATTCTCCATTAGCTTTTTGTTTCGAGAGCCCCAAATTGCCCATGTGATGGTTAAAAATAAAGAGAAATCCTTGGTGTCGAGGTTGTGATGTTCTGCTCAAAACTAACTCTCAGCTGAGCAATTGTGAACCAAAATTATATGCCATGGCAAATGGCTCAATGCCCACACTTGCCAACGGACACATCAAAAAGGCACGCATTTCATCTTCCTCCTCGCATCCGCAACAAGGGCACAACATAAAATTGCCAAGATAGCGGTGCTACGAATTTCAGCCTGTTGGTAAAGCATCGTGACACAATTTCCAGCACAGTAGCTTGACCTTCAGTAGGATGCGAGGCCTCCAAATGAAATTCCATGATGTTGGTTCCGATGAAGAAGATCCAACTCGCATATTGTTGTCTAAAACTAAGGGGCTATCTGTTGCCAACTAGTAAGCATTCCGAACCTAATAATGCCCATTTCACTAATATATTGCCAAATCTAAACATCTCGTCTTGGATGTTTTCCCAAAGGGGTGGAGAGGAATTCCTTTTGCATCATTCGGGGTAAAGGTGTGTTACACTAGTTCTTCATTCCATTTCATTTCATTGAGGATACGTAAATCATGAACATGAGAGGAAGAGCACATTAATGGTGTTGGCGTATTCCTCTGAAGAGTATGTTCTTAGGGGATCTATTGGACTTCCCATCTCCAGACTGAATTCCTGAACCTAACTCTGCACAATGAGTCAATATGTACTAATCGTAGGGTCGAAAGAATGCTTCTCCACATCAAAGAGGGGCGGTACCCCAGCCTCGTCTGGAGAAAAGCCGATGTAGGGAAGTAACGTGCATGCTTTGAGAAGTCGGCTAAAATGAATAGTTGGGTCTGTGATGAGCTTCCATGCCTGTCTGCCGAGTAGAGTCGTATTTAAGCTTTTGAGCCGCTGATAACCAAGTTCACCTTCCAGCTTCCAACGGCATAATTTATCCCAGCTCATCCAATATAATTTATGCTGGGTTTGATTATGCCATAAAAGTTAGTCATCATTGATTCCAACTCTTGCAAAAACCTATCTAGGAGCTTAAAATAGGACATACCATAAGCGGGTATTGCATGAAGTACCAGTTTAATGAGAACATCTTTACCCGCTTGAGATAGAAACTTTTTGGACTATCCTTGAATCCTTTCCCAAACCTTCTCTCGAATTATAGCTAAGACTATCTTCTTCGATTGTCCAATCACATTAGGCAAGCCCAAATCCTGCTTGTGCTTCGCCACTTGCCAGACCCCTAATCGAGCTAACATGTCCTCCTGTAATGCTTCGCTAATATTTCTACTAAAAACAACCGTAGATTTGTTATAATTTATTTCTCGGTATGATACCATGGTGTAATGCTACAAAAGATCAGTAATTTCCTCACATGCTTGTATATTTGCCTTACAGAAGATTAGCGTGTCATCATCAAAAAGTAAGTGTGATATTCTAGGAGCTTGCCTACAAATGGCCACCCCTCAATAATTCCATGCCATTCCAGGCCTGCAAACAAAAAACTAAGGACTTCTGCGCAAAATAAAAAATAGATAAGGCAAGAGAGGGTCACCCTGTTAGATTCTCCTATGAGGAATAATATGACCAAAATAGAACCCACTCAGCATAAAAGAATAAAAGACTGAACATACACATATCATAATAAGTTGATCAAAACGTAAATCAAAACCTAACCTGCGAAGCACTCGCTCCAGAAAGAGCCATTCCACCTTATCATGTGCCTTACTCATATCCAACTTATGAGCTAGAAAGCCTTTTTTGCCCTACGTTTTATGTTTCAAGATATGATCAAGTTCAAAAGCTACGAGAACATCGTTAGGTATCAAACGACAGGGGACAAATGCACATTGAAAAGGGGAAATGAGTTGATCAAGGAGAAATTTAAGCCAATTAGAAATAGTTTTGGACACGATTCGATATATAACACTGCATAAGCTTATTGGACAAAACTGAGTCATATCTTTCAGATTAGCACACTTAGGGATTAAAACAATATGGGTCTAATGCATGGAATAGTTATAATGACCATAATTAAAAAATAAAAAAATATAACATGTAAAATCACGATGAAAGATATGTTAGAATTTCTAGAAAAAAAAAAATTGGGGGCATACCGTCGAGTCCTAGGGACTTAAATGAAAACATCTTGGATAGGGCTTTGATAATTTCATCCAATGTGTATGGTTCCAACAGTTTAACATTCATGTATGCAGAAATCTTTGGGGAAAGGCACTCCAATATGCTGTCAATCTCGTCTTTAGAGGAAGACTTTGAACTAAAAATGTTCTGAAAGTAGTTGGTGATAACTCCCTGAATCCCCACATCCCGTCGCGCCATTCCCCAATCTCATTTTTATCCTATCAATAGAGTTTCTCTTGAAACGATCGATGGCTTGTGCATGGAACAAACTTGAGTTTCAATCGCCTTCTTTAAGCCATTGGGTTTTCAAGCACTGTTTCCACTTTATTTCCTCTCGAGCTATCAACTCTTCCAATTTGTGTAGAGATTGATAGATAGTTGGAAAGACAAACGCTAGTAGATCCACACTCACTCAATAATAACTAACCACTATGATGAATTGATAACTAATAGTGAGACAAGGGACAGTAAAGACACAAGGAAAATAAACAAAGGGCAGTGTGTCAGAGAGACGGGAATATGGCAGGCATTCCGGCTTGTTGCAAGTGCGTCTGGACCTACATATATAGAAAGAAAAGGAGACTCAGACAAAGAAAGAAGACAAAGAAATGAGAAGACAAGGAAATGAGAAGACAAAAAAAAAGAAGAAATAATCACTAAAACCCTAGGAGTCTCATGACAAAAGAAGTAAACTCCTATGTAGAGAGAAAAATTTACAACAATCAAGCAGTTACAATTTAATTAATATATGAGACCACAAAATTAGTGAAAATACCAACATTTTTTTTTATTTTCCTTTGTTATCTTCTTGCTGCATTTGTTTCTACACTTTTAATTTTGGTAGATACTTTTTTCATTTTGAACTTAGATGGGTTTCTTTTCAAATTCTTTATTTGTTATAACTGTACTTTTCATTTTATTTCATTTTTTTCTTTGTATTAGATCCATTTAAATACAAGCACTTATCGTTTAGTAATTGGTAGGTCCTTTTTTTAAAAAAAATGCAATATTGATGTGGTTTGAATCTTTCTCAAGCTGAGTGTTCTAATAGTAGGTTATTTGGCCCAATAAGATAGTGCCATGGGTTTCCAGCCTGTCAAGCAAGGAGCATGGGTTCGTTGGAAATATCTCTGACGAAACTCTCCAATACTTAAGTTAGTGGCGATTGAGTAGAATGTATGGAGACAGAACTTAAGTGCCAAAGGTTATTCACATGTTATACACATGAATAGTAAAGTGTGACTTTTATAGGCAGGAGTTGGTATGTGCACCTGATTAGAATTGAGATACATGCCTATTTTGATGTCTCTATTTGAATATACCTTATGTTAGGGTAGTGGCGTTGCTTCTAGTGCAAACAATGCGCTTCTCCTACGTAGCTAGAATTTTAGGATATATTAGACTGTGTTAGTCGGAGAGCAGAGGGGAAGCACCGTCAAGTAGGCCCCGCTTGATCAACCCAATCAAGGAAGCCACCTTGTGTCCTCAATGGTAACTAATTTCCTTTCGAGACCGTTTGATAATAATGAAGTCATAGGGCTTCTAGTGTATTCTCGAGAGGTCAAGGAGACAAGTGGGTCTGCACATGTCGAGTGTCATCGTTATTGGACTGTACGGGATCTTTTCTTTCAAAATGTACTTAATCTCATATTCTAAGGTATATGTATATATGCTAAATATAAAAATCTCAAACCAAGTGTATGATATAAGAAAGGAATTTTTACACATAACATAAGTATAAATTTTGAAATAAAAGATGAAATGCCATTTAAAAATAGAGGATCCCACGCGTGGCATAAGGCTATAGGGAATGCTTTCCCATGTCAGCAATAATGAAATAGAATTTTGTTGGTGTTTAAAGTTAGGGGTGTCAAAACTTGACCCAACCCGCCGACCCGATCATGACCCACCCGAAAAAAATTAGGTTTGGGTTTGGAGTTTTCGGGTTCGGGTCGAATCGGGTCGGACCCGAAAACCAACCTAAAAAATATTTTCGAGTTGGGTTAGGTTTCGGGTTGACCCGCGAACCCGAAAAAAAAATAAGGTCACTATACATTGATTTTGTTTTTTAAGTCCAAACCCTAGATCAGTATTTAGCCGACACATTTGCTCTCTGTTCTCTCTCTCTCACTCTCTGCTCCCTCTGTAATTCAGGCGGCGCCGCGGCTGTCACATGGCGGACGGACGGACGACGTAAAATTTGGGTATTTAGGTACGGTCTCTGCTCTTTCTCACTCCCTGCTCTCTATTCTCTGCTCTCGACTCTCTATTCTCTCTCTCACTCGCTGCTTTCTGTTCTCTCTCTCTCATTGTCTGCTTTTCGACATAGTGTGTTTTTGATTTTGCTAGGCATCATCAGTGTGTATTCATGTCACTTGGGCTTGGTGATTGAGATGCAATAATGGAGGATTCCCTTGTTCTGTAGGCATATTCTTCCTGTTGCTTCCTATAACCAGCACCTTGCCTCGTATTGACCTCTAAAATAGGCATTGCTCTTTTATGCCTAGTTCTTCTCAGTGGGTAGGGGAGAACGCCAGTCTTACTAAAAGGGGTTGTCACTTTTCTCTGCCATGATCTCCACTATAAGAATTTCCATTTACGCTTTCTTCTAGGCTCTTTCATCACTGTTATTATCTTGTATTACAAACATCTGCTTCAAGATTTTTGTTTCATTAGTTTACCTCCCAGCATACCACTACAGCAAATCTTTATACATAAAATGTTTTATTAGTTATATAACTACTAACAAGTTTGTTGGTTAAGACTTGAAGAACGGCATATATATTTAGTGATACAGTAGTCATTAGTATGAGGGCATAGGGTGACCTTTCCTTCATTTATTGTCTCTCGATGCAACAAAGAGAGTTGTTTCATGTCCCAGTCGGTGGTGCATGTAATCTCAAATTTAATAATTGTACTATTAAACAAGCTATCTGAACCAGCATCTTGTTCTTCTGCATCAAGAAAATATTTTTCGAAGCACAGCTAGGATGCTAATTGAACATTTCTGCAATTTCTTGTTTGTGAACCTGATCGTTCCACCCATTTGTTTATCTTCCTTGTAGGAATTGATTACTTGTCCGTTGCTGCTTTTGATGATTTAATTCCTTCTCATCTTGTTTTTCTCAAAGGCAGGGTAAGAATTTATTATTGATCATTTTTAAATTACACTTTTAGCTCTATGCAACTATATATCTGTTTCTGGAAGATTTGAGATATCAAGCAGTTTATTGTATCAATATATTTTGTGCCTGTGTTACAGAAAAAATTGTATGTTTATTTTTCTCCATCGAATTTTGACTGTGTTTACTGCACATATCAAACCGTGAAATCCACCAGATCACAAACAGTGATTAATTCCAAATCTGTGTTATGTAGTCAATGGCTATGTTTTGATTCTCAGATTTCCTTTAATTTTGAAAAATGTTAAAAAGCAAAACTAATTTCACATCAGTATATGTCCGGGCTAGTTTCCCCATAAATTTCTGCTTCTTCCCTGTTCTGTCTTAATTATCTTAAGCAACTTGTCTCTTTTTTTCTGCTACCTCCTATGGCTCGAGGGTTAGTCATGCTGATAAACTGAAAGGTTTAGTTCCAAATTTGCTGCAATAGTATTGATTCCAGTTAACTGTTTCAGTATTTGCTGCAATAAGAAAATAGAATAATGTAGATATCTATATAGATTCTTTTAGCAATGTTCATGATTCGAATAATGTATGTATGTATACTATCTCATGCCTTAATTCCTACATTTATTTTGTCTTATTTTTTAGAATGGACTCGGAGCCTATTGACCTTGATCTTCATGATGATGAAGAGGGTAGCGTGCAAGGCGAGCCCTCGGAAAGTAGCAAAGGCAAACGCAAGAGGCAATTGAAATCAAAGTGGTGGCAATATTTTGAGATTCTACCCTCAAAAAACGATGAGCCATTACGCTGTAAATGCAAAGGTTTTGGGGCTACTTACCGAGCTGACAGTAGTATGGGCACAGGTAATTTACAACGACATATACAAAAGCAATGCCCTAGACAAAATACCCGTGATATAGCTCAAGCTTTGTTAGAACAAGGTGAAAAGGGACTTGGTATTCGATCACAAAAATTTAATCAAGAAAAATTTAGAGAGCTGTTGATCTTAGCAATCGTGAGATATGAGTTGCCATTTCAGTTCGTTGAATATGAGGCAATAAGATCTATTTTCTCTTATTTGGAACCTCAAGTTTGCCATTTTACTGGAAATACGGCAAGGGCAGATATTATTAAGATGCACAAAAGTGAAATTGGTAGGCTTGCTAGTGAATTGCATTCATGTCCTGGAAAAATATGTTTTACTTCTGATTTGTGGACTTCTATTGCTACTGATGGTTATATTTGTTTGACTGCACACTATGTGATTGCAATTGGGCATTGCATTGTGTGATAAAATTAGCATGTTGTTGGCTAATTGGGGTATTGATGGAAAGGTTTTTACAATCACTTTGGATAATGCTTCTGCAAATGATGTTCATGTGGATTATTTGAGAGATCAACTTGCTTTAAAGTGTCAATTAGTGAGTGGTGGTGATTTTCTACATGTTCGTTGTTGCGCACATATTTTGAACTAATTGTGCAAGAGGGTCTTAAAGAAATTAACAGTTCTGTTGAGAAAGTTCGTGAGTGTGTGAAATATGTCAAAGGTAGTCAAGTCAGAAAAGAAAGATTTCTTGCATCTGTATCACATGTTGCACTTGATCCAAGAAAAAGCTTGAGGCAAGATGTTCCGACTAGGTGGAATTCTACCCATTTAATGCTTTCTAATGCCTTATACTATCGTCGTGCTTTTAATCATTTGAAGTTGGTTGATTCGAATTTCACACACTGTCCTTCTATTGTTGAATGGGAAAAGGTTGAAAAGATTTGTAAGTTTCTTGATGTTTTTTATCAGACCACAAATTTATTTTCTAAAGTTAAATATCCTACTGCCAATCTCTATTTTCCTCGGATCTTTACAATTGAGATGACATTGAATCAAGAATTGGAAAGTGGTGATATGTTTATGAGATCCATGGCTTATCAAATGTTTGAGAAATTTGACAAGTATTGGAATGATTACAATGTTCTATTTGCCATTGCTGTGGTATTTGATCCGAGGTTTAAGATGCAGTTTGTTGAGTTTTGCTATAAAAAGCTTTATGGGTCTGATAATGTCGAGATACAGAATGTTAAGGATAAGTTGTTCTCTCTGTATGATGAGTATGCACGCAATGCTATTAAGCCATCTTCTAGTGGAAGTGCATCTTCAGGTTCTCGTAGTGCCTTTGATGATATTCCTTCTCCTGCCACTGCTAGCACATGTCTTGATGTGTTGAGGGTAAGTATAACTTTATTTTCACATTTCATTGTTATTTATGTATTTATTTGACATTATGTTGATATATTTTATGTATGATACTTTAGGAGTTTGACTCATTTACAAGTTCAGCACCTATCCTTCAAAAGAATCAATTGGAGCTTTATTTGGAAGAAACAAAGCTCGATAGGTGTTCTCAACTTGATGTTCTTGCCTATTGGAAGGCTCAGCAATTCAGGTATCCGGAACTCGCTCAATTGGCTAGAGATGTTTTAACCGTCCCAATTTCTACTGTTGCCTCCGAGTCGGCTTTTAGCACCGGTGGTAGAATTCTTGATCAATATCGTAGTGCAATGAAACCTGATGTTGTTGAGGCATTGGTATGTTGTAAAGATTGGATGTTTGGTCAAAAAGGTATGGTTTAATTATTTTGTTTATGATTTGATTAACTAATATTTCAATTTTTTGACATTTTTCCTTTGTTGCAGAAACTAATGTGCAATTGGATGAATTGACTGAGAATATCATGGGTTTATTTATAAATCGCACCGATGATGAATCAAGTACTGCTGCGACTAATGGTTCGAATATTGATGATATATGACATTGAGAGTAAATACAATTTTTATATTTCATATATATTCGAAGTTCTATATATAGATATATTATTTTTCAAATTCCATTCACTTCAAAAATATTGTTTTTTGGGGTTTTTTATTTATTATTTTCAGGTTTGGCTTATTAATGTGGAGTATGGAGAAGCTTGTATTGGAGATGAAGTGGACGAGAAATGAATTGAAGAAGATTTGAATATTGTTAAACTTAATTATTATGTTATGTTATTGAGAAGATTTGGATTTTTGTTAAAAAAACTTGTGGTCATATTATGTTTGTGTTACGACTTATGGTGTTTTGAATCCTCTAGAACAATGGTTGGGTATGAATTTGATATTTTGGCATCATGTTAATGACTTAGGGATGCATTCAATGTTTTGGGATCATATTTTAGTACATGATGTTATGTTTATGTTAGAGATAAATTTGATGTTGTATTTGATATGAATTTGATATTTTAGTATGTGATATTATGTTTAATGTTAGTGATACATGTGATGTTACTTTCTTTTCAAATATTAGATTTCTTTTCATATTTTTAGTAGTATATTTAGCAATTTTTTGTTATAAAAAACTGAAAATTTTTATTTAAAAAATGGGTCGGGTCGGGTCGAATCGGGTTATTGGATGACCTGACAACAAATCAGGTCAACCCGAACCCAATAAGGTCAGGTTCGGGTTGACCTTTTCGGGTTGAGCATCGGGTCGGGTCGGGGTCGGGTTGGAGTTTTTCATGTTATACCCTTACATCAACCCGACCCAAACCCACCCGTTTTGACACCCCTATTTAAAGTTAAATAAGACAATACTTGCAAGTAACATAGGTAACATTAATCGCTATTATTATTTTGAACCTCAAATAAACACTTTTGTCCATCTATTATATTTTTAAAGCTAAAGTCCTTAATCCAAGATTCCATATTTTTTTATCACTTCCAAAAATTTTATTATAATATTTAATTCGAGTGTATCTTTCCGTTTTGACCTTTGTTGTGAGAAAGTAAGGCAGTAAAAAGGTTTGACCAGAAAAGCAATTGTATCTAATTAAAGTGCAATATTCGTTTAGAATTTTTCTTACGTCATAAATCATAATTTGACGTCTGTTTTTATAAAGAGTGTAGATTGATTAGAGTCTTTACTAGTAAAAGATTTGTGATCACGTATTTAAAGTATTTGTCATGATCGATATGAGAATTTAACGTAAATAAAATTAAATAAACAATATTTGACGGCCACTAAAAAATGCTAACCAATCGCCGAAAACAACAATGGATTTTTATTATAAGAAAATGAATAAATTGGTCACAATAACAAGTGATAGTAAAAAGGTTGTTACTAATTCTATACATAGTGCCAAAAAATGTTATCTTGTCCAAAAATAATATTAGTGACAACATAGTGTACTAAATTGTACCAATAATAATTACTGACACACATATTCTAACAACTTAGTGACAATAAAATCTTGCCACAAAATTATAGTGACAATTTGCTTTTGTTACCAAGTTGAAACTATGAGTGTTTTATTAATAATCAATGGTGACAATTAAAATGAAAATTAAGTGAATTCAATTAATTAAGTGATATTGTGAAAAAATGAAAATAATTAAGTAAATTCAATTAGTAACGAGATATGAAGTATTGTCACTTAATTTAAATATTGGTGACAATTTTTATATGGCCACTTTTACATTTTTTTTAACTTATAATATTACTTTTTTGTAGTGTTTTTATTAGTGTACTAACAATTTTGTTCAATTTGGACAAAATCCATGGCTATTTTGCTTTTTTCCAGTAGTGTACTAACAAATTTATTTTGGAGGACATCCGTTGTAAAAAAAACTAAATTATAATGTATTGATTTGCTGTTGAACGCGATGCATTCTTATAATGTAAATGAAATATGTTATACTTTATTTGATTACAAATGTTAATCTAGCATTTACAAATTTAATGTATTTTATTAAATATATCACTATCTTATGTGTCATGCATTAACTTTAAGATTATGATTCTTAGTGTATAATAAATTTTTGTGTCATCATCAAAACTTAGAAAATAACATAAGAGAAGGTGAAGAGGCGAGGATTTAGGTTTTCCCAGAACAATAAGTATTACTTATTTAAAGTTTACAATCTAATAACAAATATTAGTTGAAACTATTGAATTCTTTGTTTTTTGACTCATAAGTACTTTTTAGCTACTTTCTATTCTCCATCTAATTGAGTTTGAGACAACTATTTTTCCATATCAGTTTAATTAATATATGATCATCGAAAAGTTTGCAGAACATGGAGAAAGATTAAGGAAAATAATTACATCTATTTTGCAGTGCACCATGGCTATTTCAAAGTATTATCATTATGTATTTTTAAAATTTTAAAATGATCAGAAAAATATGCTTAAAAGACTTGTTTTGCATACTGTTGGTCGATGAAGTAATTAAATAACTACTTACTTTTATGTAACTCAAATAATATATTGATCCATACAAAAAAGAAATAGAAAACGTAATTAGGCAAGTACTTTAATTAGTGGGCAACTTCTTATTAATTAGTAATTAGTAATTAGTGATATTAACACACTCCATGTGTGGGCATAATAAAAAAATATAATTTAATAACATATTAATTTTTTTGTAGTATCTATTCTATCAAAATATTTTTAATTATTTTTAGTAAATTAAAAAAGAATAGTGCTAAGTAAAAATTAAATAATTTAAAATAAAAAATTAAGAAAACAATTACAAAGAAAGTTAAATAAAATGATATTGAAGAGTATTGATATATAAAGAGAATAGAGAGAGTGATGTGAAAAAGAATTAAGGGAGAGAAAGTAAGAACAAGTGGACAATGAGAGATGGGAGAGAAGACGGAGAGGTAAAATAAAGAAATAAGAAAAAGAAAATGACAGATCAAAAAATTTATCAAATCAAAAGTAGTTGTTAAAGTTGCTAGAACTGTAGCTCAGTGCTGGGGGTTCGAACCTGACATCATTAATGAGGTCTCGGGTTCGAACCTTCTTGTTCTCACTCCTTCCCCTTTCGTTGAGTATATGTGTATATGTGTGTATAACGTTCCGATTAGCATTTATAAAATGTATTGAATTGATTGTACAAAAAATGTAATTATTAAATGATGCTTCCCTTTTTATCATTGTTTGTATAAATTTTCAGGGCTTGGGCCGAAATGGCCACTCAAGGTTCGAATTCGTTGAGTTCAATAAGAAAACAGTAAATTCGAAGTGAGATTTTTTGTTCGAGTGCGGGCGTGCCAGTGTGCAAGAGCACACAAGTAGAAGTCTTGTGTGCAAGCAATGATGCGCCTAAGACTTCTATTCGAAAGACGATTGAGTTGGAGTAGGCAAACACTACCTCTAAGACTCTACTCGCCTACAACTTAATGTAGGACTTAACAATATAGCCTTTAAGCTACAACCGTCCTCCTTTATTTTTGGAGCTGGCTACCTTATTCTAGCTTGGCCATCCGAAATGGATGATAGCCCTTATTTCTAGGACATCACAGCTATGCCATCTTATTTGGATTTCAAATTTTCAGTAGCACGTGTCCTTTATTTTAGGCATGTTTAAATATAATTATGCCGTATCCTTATCTAATCTGTTATTCCCATCTAACAAACCCTAAAAATAAGGGATTTGATTATTCTTATTTTTCTATTTTCTATTTTTTGCTCGTTGGGCCATGGGCCTTCAATTCATTCCGGTCCGGGCCTCTCACATGGGCTTGGTCCACTCGCGTCGAAGTGACCTATGCCTTGTTAATTTTATTTCAGCCCACTCCAAAAAAATTCATTTTTGGGTTCAAACAATAATAGTATAGATAATCTGACTATTGATGTAAAATATATTGTGACTTCATTTATGGCCACGATAAGTGCGCCTTTAGCTTAGATGATTAGTACTGAATAAAATTAATTATATAGGGTATGTAAAACTATTAAAGACAACTAGTATCTGAATTAATATCTGTTTCATAGTAAGTATTTAATACGCAACATTGAAATATTAGTTTAATATGTTTTTCTTTTTTTTTTTTTATCACTCATATCAATTGATTTAACGATTTCATCATTATCATATAGGAGGATATGAATCAATTTAACATTGTTATATTCATTAATTAATTAACAAGTAAAGTTAATGTTTGTTATTCAAGTGTCTATTTAACACGTAACATTCTATAATATATATATATATATACATATTGTTTCATTTATTACTCAAGTACCCATTATTAATCATAATTAATATAGAAACATATTAGTCTGCCAAAAAAAAAACTTTAAATATTTAAGAAATTCGTCCTTTTGTGAATAATATAGATATAGATAAAACAAACACATATTGATGGTTGGTTCTTCGTGGATCGTCCAAGCATACCAAGTTTGGCAAGACATGCGTGTTGTAGGAGAAAGCTAGAAGGATAATTAGAATTGGCAAGTATCTTGAATATTAGTGTTGATTGGGCCTTTTACTCTGTGATACTTTTTTATTAAAAGAATGTTGTTTTTTTATTATGTTTCATGCGTATATTGTTTGTCCTCTGATAGTTTATGGGGTCATTTCATTCTAATATTGATATGTGTTAGGGCCAACTAGTTAAAATACGTGCGCCTAGGCAAATAAAAACAGCCACCTTTTTTTATAATATGAGTTAGGCATATTTAAAATAAATATAAAGGAAAATAAGAAATAAATACCGCCGTCTGTTTTTTGGTCGCCAACTATCAAAGTGCGTTTGCGAAAAATTAAAGCCTCAGTATCCTTATTATTTTAGGCAAGCATACGCAGGCAACGCAGCTACAGATCTTCAATGTTTGCAGCTGCAGATCAAAATGTTTGGTGGATGCGGCTTACCTAAGTTGCTAAAATTGAAGTCTCAAAATTATGAGGCCTTTATTAAATTCGATTCTTCATTGAAATGTATGAAATTTTAAACGTTTTGATTTTTCCTCATTTATAAACACTTTGTAATTCGTGAAGCGAGTGCAAGTACACATAAAAATAGAGATCGAGAGTTCTCGGAGGAAAAAAAAAATATACAGTATTTTGAGGAAAGAGAATTTTATTTTTTCATCCCTCGCGTTTATCTCGATTCACGTTTTAATCTCTCACGTATCCACACTATTAGATTTTACCCCTCACGCTATCATTTTTTATCCAATGCTATTCCTCCATTAATTTTTCTATTAGAATTAACGGATTGATCACATGCTTTGCACATGTTTCACATGATTAATTGCACTTTGACCCCTATAAAATATGTAATGGCTGAATTAAGAACCACTAAACAAAAAAAGCTAAAGACATACAAATTAATACACACATATACTTATATATATATAATTATATAAAAATTTAGTATCTTTCTCCACCAATTATTTATTATTTTTATATATTAATGTTGTGTGTGTGTATATTATATTATACTTTTAATAATTTACATTTTATTTTGATTTGTATTTATATATATATTTTTCATATTATTTGTCTTCTAAAATTCACCACCACCACCAATGTCGCTGCCCATCACCACCACCACTATCGCGGCCATCAACTGCCACCACCACCCTGCACCGCCACTACAAAACAAAACAAACAATAGGAAAAACAAAAAAGGAAAGAAGGAAAATAGAGGAAAAAGAAAAAAAAAACAAAAAGGAAAGAAGAGAAAAAGAGGAAAAAGAAAAAAAAATCTTTCTAAATATTTAAGGGTAATTTTAGCTTTTTAAATATATTGTATTTATCATATATAAATATATATATTGTGCGTGTGTGTGTACGTTACATGTGCATGTTTTATAAAAGTTCAAGGGGTTCTCAAACTATTCTTTTTTGATTAGGGGTTCTAATTTTACACGTACCAAGTTCATATGGAGCAAAATGCAATAATTAATGAGGGTCCAATCTGTCAATTACTAACGGAAAAATGAAGCAGAGGGATGATATTGGACCAAAAATGGTAACATGAGGGACGAAATTTGATAGTGTGAATACGAGAAAGACTAAAATTGGAATTTAGGTAAACGTGAGGAACGAAAAATGAAAATTTCTCTTTGGAGAAAAAAATGGAACAAAACTTAATAACACACTTAAAAAAAATCACACAATTTAACACATATAATATAACATTTTTAAAAATTGTCTCAATTGTGCACCTATTAGACACTTTATAAAAGTGCTTCGGTAAGTTACACCAAATTTTAACTATAATGTGTTCGTTGTAATACTATAAAGTGTCAAAATAAGTTTTTGCTATCCTTACATGATATTTCAGCTAGTGTTATAAAATCAAAAGTATTTTTGGTGACACTAGTTAAAGTGTCACATATTTTAGTGTTGACATTGCTTAAAAGGAAATATTATCCTCACCTCCCCTAAGTTTAGATGAAATTATAAATAACCGTCTCTAATTTTGAAAATTACCAATACCCCCTGATATATATATATATATATATATATATATCAACATTTACCAGAATACCTGGCGATTAGTGAATTGTCGAAAATACCCTCGGCCAATTTCTCTATTATTTTTTGAGGAACAAAATATCCTTATTTATTATAAGCTTTTAAAACTTGAAAATTGCTTATTATAAGTTTTTGAATTACATAAGAGTATATCTATAATATTTTTTGAAAAAAGACACGCAACGATGCGCCATGCTCTTCGACGAGTGTTTTGGCGGGATTTGGAAAGGTCTTGAACTAATTGGAATGAGTAACTCATTGGTGAAGTCCATTTTGGTATAGGGTCAATAGTGGTGGATGAATTGAGCGGAGGAGATGTAATGGCGTATTAGGGTTTGATGCCATTTTTGTTAAATTAAAATTCAAACGGATGGAGTGTAGACAAAATTTATTAAGGGGTTATGACGGGCTTAGGGAGATGAAAAAATTGATATATAGCTTCACCATCTAAGTGGTGCCAATACAACGGCAGTGTAGGGCATTATTCATATTCAAAATAAGAGGGAATTATTTGTAATTTTGCCTAAAGTTAGGGGATGTGAGGGTGATCCTCCCTTACACCTATCTAGTGGCAAAAAGGGCATTGCAATCTTTTTATCTATTTAGCACTAAAATAACAAAACTCAGGGGGTTATTTATAATTTCGCTTAAATTTAGGAGAGGTGAGATCTAGTAATTATCCCTTGCTTATAATTAAATGTTGGTATTGCTTGTTGAAATATTTTTGTAAGATGTTACACTAAGTGAATTGAAACACTTTTTGAAATTCACGTTATATGTGTTAAACTAGATCATTGTTTTAGTATTGAGATTTTTCATAATCTCCCAAAATAGTCTCTCTCTTTATTGTTATATTTCAAGTAAAAAATTAAACTTCATGATTTTGTATTCCAACAGATAAAATTCTTTTGAGAAATATTTTCATGTATTTCCTTTGGAGATTCCGTGATTTTTCTTAATTTGGATTTTCCGCTTAAAAACCATGCTCAGGCTTTTACTGTTTTACACCTATTTAAGAACTTTGGGTTTGATAACCATCTATTTACAAAATTCAGTTAAAAAAAAATCATCAAAATTTTTATCACATGACATGCACATAATCTTACTGCGTGCATAAAACTTATTAAATTCATCAAAACCCGACCCACTTCAACGCATCCACGAAATTTGAAGTTCCAAACCAATTCAAAACTAGTTAAGATCAAATCGAAGTATCGAACCAATGGATCCAGAACCATCTTCCCACCTGATCTATTTACTAATTTGTTTTCTGAAATACACATTGCACGATAATATTCAAGACACCAAATTTTGTTTTGAGGCACGAAATTTACAGACTAGTACTAGACTTACAGAGGATACTTAATATTTATATAATTCAATTAATAAGGGAATCAAGATTAAATCCAGATCAGAAATCATTGCTCTGTCTCATTCTCCAATATCACTTGCGTTGTAGCATTCTTGATCTCTCTCTTATTTCCTGGCTGCTTTGCTCTTTTTCTCTTCTCTTTTTCATCCTCCACATGACACACTTTTTTCACATCCTGCAAAAGTTAGACAAGTATATAAATTCAGTGGTGGAGCCATAAATATTAGTTTTTAAGGAATAAAAACTGAAGAAAACAATGTGGGCTTTTCTTGATCTGAAGACTCATGTGTGATATTAGTTTTATATTCACATATCAGAATTCTTTTCTTTTTTAATGGATTTTTAAGACAAGATACTTGTTTGTCGTTTTGAAATTATCCCAAATTTTTCTCCCTATAAATATGGGTCATATGTGTAATTATACAAACTTTTGTGTTATTCTCAAAGTTTTATATACCTCCTTATAACTTGTCTGCACTTCATATATAGTTATCCCTTTTGCGTATCGTCGTCACGCATTTTGAAAATGATTTCATTATTCAAATTTTAACAAACTATCCTAAATCGTTATTGCATATATAGATGGTGTTATTCAAAGGTTCTTGATAAATTTTGTAAGTTTTGATTAAATCTATATGCTACAAGGAGATGTGTGTAATTTCAAAATTAAAAGGAGAAGTTTACGTAATTTAGACAATTGCAAAGAGCTCCCTAAAATTGTCCTAATCATTGACAAACCCCTACATTTACTGAAATTACAATTGCCACCTTTATGGTTAATTTGTTTCTATCTTACAATTAGCGTCAGCAATTAGTTGTCTTAATCACAAAAAGCCCCTCGATTGTTAGTTTCACAAGGTAGTTGTAATTTCAATAGATAAATGAGTTTTTTATTATTAAGGCCCTCCTCAGGGGGGTTTTGGTAATTATCTGTACGTAATTGTACGACATTGTTTATTGAACCCTTTGGTTTCGCGCATTGTTCGTTACTCTTTTTCAAGTTTTTTTTTTGTTGAATAATTTACTTTTTTCATTTTAAATTACCTTTGTTATTTCTCTTGGACACAAGTGGCTGGTTGCTGAATTTTGTCTTGAGAAACTTCTTGTAGCCTTGTTCCTTGTCTTGGCTGGCCTTGGAACATGCTTTGGGACTTCAACTAGTGAAGATACCTCATTAGATCCACATGAACTCTCCTTCTCCTCCATTCCTGCATCAAGCATTGATCTCTTTCGAGCTAATGCTTTTTCACTGTCTTCAATAAAGCTCGTAATTTCGGGCTGACGGGCTGCCATCCAACGCTCCAGCCAGCTCCAACCTGTGTTCGTTTCATCAGGGCCATTGGCTGTGCTTTGTTTCTTCTTTTCACAAATCCTTAGCTGAAACAAGTTCAGAAATTTTATTAAATACCAATTCATTGAAATTCTGTTTTTGTTGCCATTTTTTCCGTAAAATATAAGGATTTTCTTTCTTAGCTCGAGTACTCATGCTATTGTTACTCTTTTCTGTACCTTTTCAAGTTTTAATAAGTCTGATTTGCTAACAGAGGTTAATTACACTTTGCATCCCTGAGTTACTCTATCCAATTTCAAGTAGTCTTAACATATACCTGTTGAGAGAAAGCGTACGCCAGGGCTCTCTCACGCCTTGTTGCTGCTTCAAGTCGGCTCTGCAGTCTCATTTTCGCTATGACACTACTTACTGTGCTATCATCCCAATCTTCCTGGTCATGTTTAATAAACAACCTTTTAGAAATGCACTAAGCAGAGGATTATACTATGTAATTTACACAGTTTCTAAAAGTGAAAATTTTATATGAACTGATTTGAGCCATGCATATGCACCAAATGGTTCGCATTGTGCTACATTCTTAATTCTTTCAAAGAAAAATACTAGGAACAATTACACCTAAACCCCCTAAGGTTTGGAGGGATTACAATCAGGCCCCTCTATTTGCATAATTACACTTACCTCCCCTGAAGCTAGTGGTTGATCTAGGTATAATAATCCCAAAATACTAATATGCAAAATGTGACACGATTTGGACCATATAGAAAGGGTTTTACATGTCGAATTGTGTACCTGGATTTTGAGAACTTGGGCTCTGGTTCTGTGTCGAGTAGTGTGGCGTGAATCAAAGCTTTCCTCTTTGATTGAGAAAATATCAGATGAATTCCCAGTTTGAACTTCAATAGATGTGCCTATAGAATCCTTACTCGGACTAGCTGTTGCCTTATGCTCCTCATCATCCTGCATTATCTTGCCTTCATCCCGTGCACGCCTCGCCTATAAATTTCAAGCACTTCAAAAATATTAATTACCATAATTTACACAAGCCAGGAAAAGGGAAAGATGAAAAATTCATTATGTAAAAACTAACCCCGCATACATTTTTATCCTTTCATTTTTGTTGTCAAACTGCACTTTCAATCCAACGCGTTAAGAAAATTTGCAATTTTATTCAGATTTGTCAGAATTAGGCCAAGTGTACTAATATGGCAACTTGATTCTGGCTGTTGGATGCTAATGTGTCAACACCATTATTTGCCATGACAGCACAATTAGTCGGACTCAAAAGAATTCAAACTAAAATTATAAACTTGTCAGTGTCAGACATGCTGGACTAAAGTTACAATTTGACAAGAAAAAGGACAAAACCCAAGTAAAATGAACTTATAGGACGAATTTTGCAATTTTCCAGTATCAACTCCGCCTAAGAAAAAAAAGCATATAGATAATCGTATTAACCCGAAAGCGCCTAAATGCCGACTGGATGATCAAAGCAGCATCTTCTTGCTGAAAGAGTTTGTACGTTGAGTTTTGTGTTTCCTTAGTATGGTTCTCATGATCTATCGGATATTGTTGATGCAGGGGTTGATTGACAGTAGGCTCAGAGCTCCTCACAGAAGTCGTATCGTCTTCTGCTTTATAATGAACTGAAGTAATGCAATCTCCTCCAATGTTACTAGTAGTGTTTGTCGCCACATTGCTCCTACAAGAAGCCAAGTCGACATCTGCAGCGGTCGAGCTTCTAAACGAGACCGAATTATGTTCGCCATCATGGTCTCCGCATAAGTATGATCGTACCGAACTGCTCCATCGTTTCTTTTCGGCTCTGATTGTGCTGATCGTTTGACGACCCTGGTTAAAATCAGGCCAGAAAATTGGACTGTCTCAGAAATTATTGAAACTTAGTTAAAAAATAAAAATAAATAACAATGTATGTTAAAATGTGGAGCACACGAAGTTGACTAAAAATAATAAAAAAAACAGCCAAAAAATTAAAATAAAAGAAAGGGCTTGGGTTGCTTTTAACTTGGACATGGGTGAGCGAAAAATGGGATTGAAAATTCTCGAAAATAAGAAAATTGGATCGTTTTTCAACTGATTCAGAAGTGAATGAAACTTAGAGCAATAAATAAATAAAATAAAATGAAGTGTATGTTAAACCATCAAGCACACGAGGTTGACTAGGAAAAAAAAAAGCTAAAAATGATCAAGAAATATTACAAATTAAAGAAAAAAGGGGCTTGGGTCATTTTATAACTTATTGGAGAAATAGCGAAAATCGGACCGAAAAATTCTCTAACATAAGAGCAAGCATGACATTCTACATATGCGACATAGTGTAAAATGCGTAGCAATTTGTGACTTACATTAGACCGGCTTTTTGAAAATACGCTTCTAACAAGCTTGCGGCCAGTTATACCCATCACAACCAAACAATCCCTAACAAATCATTCTCCAACACAATAAATTTCTGACTATGTCTAGGAAAAAGTGGAGAGGCAAGGCATTTCAACTATGCACTATAGTTAAAGTAGACTAGCAATAGTATCACACGTTCCTTTAGTATGCACTAAATTAAGTTTGTGGACCATGGATTAGCTGGATGTACATTAAAAGGAGCCTGGCACACCAGGGCAGCTTTGGAGCTGGAATTTGTAAAAGCAAACGTAACTTAATTGTAAAGGAAATTGAGTAGATGAAAAGGAGGGGGGGTCCTTCAGGGTTTCATAATTTAAGTTCTTTTTCTATGAAGCTTTATTCACATGGCTTGCAGTATAATTTGTCTGCCAAAGTTTGCTTGCAAGTGGGGCTATTCCAATAACTTTTGAGTTGGTGGCTACTCTTTTCTTGTTTTTTTTTTCATGAACACTACAAGAAAAAAAGATGATAATATATTAAGTGATATGTGAGAATTATCACCAATTGTATGCATTGATTATCAAAAGCATTGATTTTTTGAGAACTGATCGTGTCATTGTTGACAATTAGTGACGTTCTTATAATAACAATTACGTGTAGGAGAAATTGTTAGCAAATTTGATTACGTCAATTCCCGCAGACTATGGCAAGAAATCAATGGAAGATATGAAGC
>JAOWBU010000360.1:0-25000 GCA_026212405.1 Petrea volubilis
TTTAGAAAGATCCATCAAGCAATTAAGCAGATTAGCACAGCAATAATCATAAGCAACTACGCCACTCGTCACATCCATTAATCTTTGTGATATACTCCCAAAGAAAAGACAAAAAATAAAGTTCTTTCTTCATTCACACATAATTAAAAAATATTTCAAGAACATTTGCAATATCAGCTCCTTCTGGGTTCAAAAAAATATTTAGCAACAGAATCTAAAATCTAAAAAAAAATTAAAAAAATAATAAAAATTATACAAAACTCTTCTTCATTCACCATAGTACCATGAATTTCCAGGAACAATTTATCCAAAAAAACAGATCTACTGACAGCACGAACCAGATTCAAACTAAAGTACCAAACAAATAACAAAATCTCAAACCCCAACAGCTTTCTGACAATAAACTAGCAAAAACGCATATCTAACATTGTACAGAGCACAACTCGTATCAATCTGAAACGATCAAAATGTTGACAAAAAGAAAAGAAACACTTACAAATACACCAAACACAGCCAAAACCCAGACCCAGAAACGGCTAATCTCTCCAGAGATCGCACCACAATCAGGAACCCCCAATGAAACAAAAAGCTGAAATCTTTCTAGAGAGAGAAAGATGATGAGAGAGAGAGTGAGAGAGATAATGACAGTCAAAAGATGAGGAGTGCACGGTGGGTGAGACACTTAAACTAGTACTCTCGCTATATAGACACATACACGCACAAATTTTTCGGCACGAAAATGAAAATTAATTTCTATTACAATTTTAAGATTTCTTTTTTCCTTTTTATTGGTGTTAGTGTGCCAAACGTGTGAACATTCATGCACTTGTTGGCTCTGTGTGCGTGCGTGAGCTTTTTGTGTGAAAATTATTTTTTGGTGGACCCGCGGGTGGTTGTAGCATGATTTCTCCAATTGTTGATATGATAATGAACCATAATTAAAATTCTTCTTTGGTAATTAAGAGTAATTACTTTTTCTTTTTTGAAAGAGGGTCGTAATTGTACCAAATAAATTAAATATCGTTCAAATTTGATTTGAAATTCTTATCAAATTTAAAATCTTGTTCCAACTTTATTTGATTATGAGACGAACCGAGTTCAAACGAGGTTTGGTCAAGTTAAACTCAGGCCAATATTTAGTAATTTAATATGTTTACATATATATTATCATATTTCAATTAATCGAAGTCAAGTTTTAAGCTTTATCCAACAAGGCAAATGTGTTCTGACTTGGTTTATTATACTTAACCAATCGAATTCAAATGAACTTTTTAAAATTGATCTTGAAAGTATATATCGAATAGCTTGATTTATTTTTCAGTGTTGTTTGGATGTTAAGG
This sequence comes from Petrea volubilis, assembly GCA_026212405.1. Classification (NCBI taxonomy): domain Eukaryota; kingdom Viridiplantae; phylum Streptophyta; class Magnoliopsida; order Lamiales; family Verbenaceae; genus Petrea; species Petrea volubilis. The sequence continues at coordinate 1,341 of JAOWBU010000360.1, forward strand.
TTTTAAAAAAATAATAATGGGGGTTTTAGGTGAAGTTAGTTGAATATTTTTGATTTTGATTTTGATTTGCTCGTTCCTTTTTCGTAAAACTTTTATTATTGTTTGATAAATTATTTTTTCTGGGCAAAATCAATATTTTAGTATGCTTATTACTTTTCTATGATAATTATTTTAGTATTATTGAAATATCTTAGTCTAATTTGATATATTGAACTAATCTCTTATGTGTTTAATGACACATAATTATCATCACCATCATCATTGAGATTTTTGATGTATTTTCGTTCCTCTTTTATCTTTTTCGTTATATTCTTGTTTGGACCAGTAATCTTTTGATATAAACAATCATGCTATAAATAACCCTACCCATGTTCCATATATCACAGTGCCCATTTCCAGGTTCTCCACTGAGATTTATTTCCAAAAAAGAAAAAAAAAAGGAAAAAGTGTGATAACTTTATATCATTTTGCAAATGAGAAAAAAAAAGCATATATATATATATATATATATAGAGAGAGAGAGAGAGAGAACACACACACACACACACCCTTTTTTTACCACAAGCATAGGATTGAATAATCAAGGGCAATAATACATAGCACAAAGGGGGAAGATGAGGAGATGGTATCCTAGGCTTCGTCTGAAGACCAAATGATCCATTCTTGACCATTCAAACTAACAATCATAAAATAAATAAATAAATAAATAAAAACCCCTAAAAAAAGGTTTAAAAAGTGGCCCCAATTACTTTTGTTTTTCTTTTTATTTTTTCTTTTTCCTTTTTGGCAGTTTGAGCATATTACAGCAAAAAACCATGGTCCAGTTACAAGCTATTTTCAAAGTTTTTGAGAGTATCTTCTTTAAATCCATCAATAACTCACTTTTAGACTCAATGTTTGAAAAGGGGAAATATAAGGGGGGCAATGGCCTACGAATTTTACTTTTAATTGATGTGATTTATGGCCGTGTTTGTACCATCAAGAGACTCATCAATTGGGGTTGTCCAAAAACAATGGGAGTACAAAACACACACACACACACACCATATATATATATATATATATATATATATATATATGTATATGCATAAATAAGTAATTCATATATATAGTGGCGGAGGCGGGGGCTGGCAAGTGTGGTCTCCCCTCTCGAGTCTAAATCGAGCTACATTTTATATGTATCTTTTTTAAAATTTTAAATACCCCCATAATAAAAATATTGTTAATATTTTATAAACATTTGATTTCATCCCCAAATAAATTTTTTGGGTTCCGCCCTTGCACACACATATGTGTGTCTGGAAGAATTTTCAATTTTTTATCAACTCTTAATTTAATTATCAACTTTTTATGGTCTTCCTCCCTTTCGCCTTACTCCATTGTCAATGTTTTTTTTTAAGTGGTGAGTGGAGTAGTTTTATTAATTACCTTTTCTTGATTTTTATCCTTCTTTGTTTCCTTTTTATGGAATAATATTAATGACACGTTAATAAATCAGACGCTAATTTTAAAATATTGAACATGGGTTTTTTTAAATGAATTTGATGAAAGTTTAGGATGTTAAAATTTAAGCAAGTGTGATATATAGGATTGATACTTCTCATTAGTTTTGTTCATCAATAATTGAACTATATTTTTCAAATATCGTTGGTTAGAATAGCATCATATATATATATATATATATATATATATGTGTGTGTGTGTGTGTGTGTGTGTGTGTGTGTGATGCTCAAGCATGTAGCACAAATCTAATAATAATTGGAGTTAGAGACCGTGGTTAGCCAAATTCTAAAGCGTAATTTGACTTTATTCGCTTCACTAATCCCAAATTTTAATACCAACATAAGAGAATAGATTCTCTTCCAATTGATCAAACAATTCAATTCTCTAATTAGTCCCTTATTGATTTTTATCTTTTCTGAAATTAATAATATCATAATGTAGTAGGTATTTAATCGACAACGATAGTCAAATTTAAACTTTGACTAGTCCCTAAATAACACCCAAATAAGTTCACCAAATACCAAGTGACACATACAAATTAAGTGTATTTAAATTGTTATAACACAATTAGGTGACGAGATGGTGCAGCTCACTGGCGAGGACGCTATCACACTATGGGAAATAGGGTTTTTAAATAATCATCTACTCGAGCAGTTAATTAGCTCAAAATTAAACTTATTGGAGTTAGTGAACCGAATGGGCCACCCATTAGCTAAAGTTTGGAAAAGAAAGTTTAGAGAAAATTAAAGAATAAACATACATATACATATCATCTATATATATACATATATATAATTATACTACTCAAACAACTTAATTTATCATATTGTATGTATATATATACATATATATAATTATACTACTCAAACAACTTAATTTAACGTACAATATGATACTTATAGAAAGTGTTTTGATTATGTACTAATTGTGATGCTTTACAAAAGAGTGAAAGACGTCTTATTATTGTGAAATTAAAATTAAAATGTATTTTTCTAACACTATAAAATGTAAAAATAAGTTATTGAAATGCTCGGTTACACGATACTCGATATATACTCAAAAGGGTTACAATATTATCTACAATGTGGTGTCTTGGCATGCATTATGTTTTCAGCAGTTATGTGTATATATTCACACACATATATGCATATGAGGGGGAGGGGGGGGGGGGGAGAGAGAGAGAGAGAGTTGCATAGTGTGTAATAAACAATGGTGAAGAAATAAAATAAGTAGATGGACCATGATTTATCACCTGAAAGAGATCTTTGTTACAGAGTAAGAAGATCCTGGGGCAGGAATTATAATTATTTTGTATAGTGAGGGTCTAATAATTAATTAATGTTAAAGTGATGGATAAGTATAATATTGAGAAATTCACGCCCTCTTGTTTGGAGTGGAGGAAACAATACAATCAAGACTATCAAGTTCAAAGTGTTGATAAAGTGCTCTCTCTCTCTCTCTCTCTCTCTCTCTCTCTCTCTCTCTCTCACACACACACACACACACACACACACACACACAGATTCACGAGATAGTGAGGGGAAAAGAAAAGGCAATGGGATTCCTCCGGGCACGTCTTATATATTATCACTGGACTTGTCTCTTTACTTATTCGGGTTTCTTCTTCTTTCTGTAGTTTTGTTTTTGTTATGTTTGTTTTTGTACTTTCTTATATAAACTCTTTATTGTTACATTTTAAATCATTTAATTTCTACACATCACTCCCTAGAACCTATATTATGCCAAAAACTTTATCGAAAAATTGACAATATTAAATGTCCAAACCCACCTATTCAATATCTATATTAATACGTTCCATTTTCCAGTGAGTTTTTGTGCCCAAATGACTACGTTCTTAGTAGGTAACGTGTAAGAATCAGATCATTTATATAACAAATTTTAACAAAAAAATTATATAAGAAAGTACAAAAATGGGTAAATTTCGAGGGGCAAAATATATATATATATATATATATATTTCCCCTTTGTGACATGTTGGAACCACAACATGCTTAGCTTAGCTTAGCCACCAAGAAGGCAAAATTAAATCAGTGACACTTTCATTTTTCTGCCATTATTATTGATTTGATTTTTTTTCATTTCTTTAATTATTATAAAAAGTGATAATTAAAGGGACTATCCTAAGAAACGACTCAAATTACAGTTATAGTGGCTACTACTATTATTATTATTATTATTATTATTATTATCATGCTCATCATTTCAAATGAACGTTATTTATGGAGTTATTGTTCCATAATAATTTCTACACGAACTCAGTGATTTTGAGAGTACACTATAGAGAGAGCACGCACACAAAACTTCCCAATCATTTCTTTTCCGTTATAATTTGACCAGCCAATTAAGTCGAATTAAATCATAATAATTATAATTTAGGTGGCCCTAAAACCTCATGCCAATTGGTTGAGCTTTTTTTTTTTATACAATCAGCTCTGGACACCCTATAAATGTTAATCGAAAAGACATCCTCCCACACACGCACATATTCACTCAAAGGGAAGGAGAGGGACATGACAAGAGAGTTCGAACTCAAGATCTCATTGGTACCAAATTCGAACCCCACCACTCCACTCAAAACCTAATGGCAATTGGTTGAACCTAATTGATTTATCAAATACAACTGTGAGATTCTTGTTTTCGTCTTTGTTTTTTTATTGTGAAATGAATCATAGAAATGGTCAATTTATAAATAAGCGTCCTAAATTAGTACGAATAGATTGAAATTCACCCTAATTCACTATGAAATCCTATAAAATTTCACCATTGACGATAAGGTTCAATCGAGCACTTTCAAATGAATACATCAAAACAAGAGCTAATGGCAATGGTTCTCATTTTCAGACTTATGTTGGGTTAATTATATAAACCAGTCGGTGAAACACACTCGATAAGTGTGCAATTTGAAAATAATGTATACTCTAATCATATGTTTACAAATTCGAATAATAATAAATTAAAAATCTATTTTTTATTGGAATATATATTTTTGACTATTTTGAATATGTATTATTAGATTTTCGAAATAAAAAAAATGATTCAATTTGATTAAATTATGAAACTGGAAAAATAAATGAGAAAAAGAAAGTAAAATAAAAGATAGGAATGCGAGAGAGGAGAATGACATGAAGATGGATAGTATTGCTTTGAATACAAAAGGAAGAAAGCAGAAAAGAGATAACGGATTGGAGGTGAAAAAAAAATGTCAAAACAAATATATCAAACAGTTATTAGTGCGTGCTGGTAGTTTATAAATGAGCACAAATATATATGACGTCAAAAGTTTTGTTATCATAAAATGGTATTTGTTTGTCATAATAAAGATTTTTTACCCCATCCCTATGCTTTCACATATTTTGACATCATCAAAAACCACTTTAATCAAACCTAAGTTATACATATACATATATATATATATAAATATATATATATATATATATATATATATATATGTGCACGCGTGGGGGTGGGGGGTGTTTGAGACTTTTGAGTGGTGGAAGCAAATGGGAAAATTAGTAGTTTGGGGTGTTTGGCAAGAAAAGAAAAACAATAAAGTAGGGGGGTGGGGGCATTAAACCATGGAGCCATATTGGTTGTGGATTCTCCAACAAACACAACCACGCTTGGAAAGCTTTTTATATTTAAAACAAAATAAATTAATAAATGCATATATCTATCCACCATGCTTGCCTTCCTCCGCACTATAACAACGCCATTACTACTACTACACCACTGCAACTCCCTTTGCTTTATACTATATATTATATCAATTACTTAATTTAATAATACAATATATATGTGTGTGTGTGTGTGTGTATCCTCAAATGCCACCATTAAAGCACCGCAAAAAGTGCCAATTCATCCGCTCATTGCCTTTTATTTTATTAATAATAATATTAATATGATACGAATAATTTCAGCCCCATCAATCCACTTTGTCTCGAGACTTTATGTCGTTGAACTGGCAAGAAATAAGGATTAAGTTATCATGAAAAGATAAAGTGTCAATGAGAGAGAGAGAGAGAGAGAGAGAGAGAGAAATTGAATGCAATGATCCAACCAACAGTGTTGCCCTGACAAACCCATAAATGTAGAAAAGCCTCGTAGGAATTTTGGCCCGGATACATTGCAGAAGCAAAGTCAAGTTTAACAAGCAGAACTGGGGATATTCGTGGCTGAAAATTTAAATTTAAATTAAAATAAATTATTGTATGAATAGATGTGAAGTGGGACAAACTTTAGTTCTTACGTTTCGTGAATTAAACCTAATCACACGATAAATATATTACACTTATTATATTATATGTAATTGATGCACACTTCAAGAATTGTGACCAATTCAAATTAATCACGCTCCAAATATAATAACACTTAACAAATGAATCGTTCTGGTTAAGTTAAGATTGGAAGGCTGAATTATTTCAAATCCAACGGGCATATTCAAGCTACTATTGTGTGATAGGTGTGAATTTGGAATCCGCATAATATTAGAATCATTTGAAATCTAAATCTTCAATTTCAATTTTGTTCTTAAATTGAAACCTTTCATCCAGTACAGAAGCAACCTCATAAGAACAAACTATTACATGTTCGCACCAATATCTTCAAAGAAGAGGCTGTCTAAATAAAGTATACTACATAAAATTAATGCAATAAAGCTCTGGCAATTCTCACCAACTAAAGAGAAAAACACCAAAAGATCATGTTCTAACTCTGTCCCATGCAGTAGTGTTTATATATCTGTCCACTACTGCAAATGTGCCATTTCACATTAATGAAAAGAAGAAAATCAAAGAACACAGAGATATGAAGAGAAACAAGCAATTTAACTGTTCTTATTACGGCATTTTTATTGCCTCAATCACAGGGTTTGAGATTGGTTTACATTCAACTCTGACAAAAATAAAACAACGAACGATCAAACATTATTAATACTCATAATGTGATTGAAAGATTTAAGCAAAGGAAAGTACCTGCATTTGATCTCTGTGGACTATCTATGACAAAACACAAGAAAAATAGTGGCTGCTTTTAGGAGTATCAAATAAAGCAACACCAGCTAGTGGTAAAGTTTTATTATTGACTGGAATAACTTTCCAATCTTCAGCTGCAATTCTCAACACAGAGTCCAGAATTGCTCGAAATGGACGTATCCTCCAGACAGCTGCTAAACTTCACCTCGAAAAGAACGACTAGTTTTGAGCTCAGTAGACGATATTTGCGCTAGCAGTAACAAGCTTGGCAGCAAAAGCTCGTACCCTACTCCGTGAGGAGACAAAACAGCATACGACCGAAGTCCCCTCAAAAATTGAATCAAGAAACACAAATCAAAATGGGATCTCCCAAAGAACAGAAGACTGATATTAGTTAGATTCAAAACCGACGATAGGCCCGATCATAAACCCTAGCAGAAGGGCATTCATGCGCAACATGCCCCCGTCCACCACAGCAATTGCATATAACAACAGATATGCATTCCCTGCTGATGTGACCAGACAAGCCACAGTTTCTACATATGATGTCACGAAAAGGACTGGGAACAACTTGGGATGCAATAGAAGCTTTCGGGCACTGTCGCGCAACGTGGCCTGACACGTTGCAGAGGTTGCAGACAGGCTCGTTGACACAATCACGAGCTAGATGCCCCGGCTTTCTGCAATTGTTGCAGGCCTTTTCATTCGTACAGTCAACTGCAATATGCCCTGGCTTGAAGCAATTATTGCAAACTCTTGGATCACCCGATTCCACACATTCGCGAGCTAGGTGCCCTTTTCTGTTACATATGTGGCAGATTGGGTTGTTGTTGCACTGACTGGCGAGGTGCCCAGCTTCCTTGCAGTTCCAACACATCGTTTTGGAGGAACATTCAGCAGCAATGTGCCTTCATACAAGAATAGAAAATTATTACAACATCTAATTCTTAACATGGAAATCAAAGGCAGCTTATAAATGTTGTGAAAACTTAACAAGTATACTCTTATGTGCCTTGAAGTCGCCAGAGGAGGCGCAAATTTAAATTTACGTAAAAACATAGGTACATGTACAGTCATTTTTCACGCTACAATGATAAATTCGTTGTACACATAAACACTTTAGCATGTTAATTACGATCATCAATTGTCCATCATCCTCGTTCCCAACTTTTTTAACTTCAGTACGCTAGTTGCATGTGCTCATGATAAACAATCAATTTCAAAATTCGAAAACAGAGGTTTCCAAAAGCATGAACACAGTCACCTCAAAAGGTGACCTTCCAGGTTAAACCATTAAAACGAGCAGATCCCTTTTTAATTTATGAACTAAATGGAGATTTCTTACCCGGGAAGCCCACAGTTGTTGCAGACAGCAACATTAGGACACTCTCGGGCGAAGTGTCCTGGCCTTTTGCAGTTCTTGCATAAAGCATCTTGCCTGAAAAAAATTGAACCCGACATATCATAGTTTGCACTTCTATTTACCCGTTACTTAACCACAAACAAAACCATGCCACAATCCTACAGTAAAAACGAAAAAACAAAAAAAAATACGGCTCACGCTTAACTCTAAAATCTTTATGCCCATAACACATTCAATTGATTGGATCAATAAATTGAAATCAAACCAAGCCATTTAAAATACATGATCATCATCAAAAGAAAACCCCAACCAGTTACGAAATTCAGCCGCGAACATCATACTAGCCTCGACACCAAAAATCGAATTCAAATTTTGACACACAAAAACCAATTACCTAAAACGCCCCCGTTCTCGGTCCACTGGATACGGGCCGTACGAGGCCCGATCTCTGTTTGCAAACCTCCTCGCTCCCGGCGGACTCCTGCTTCCGTTAAAATTCATCGGCGATCAACTCAAAATCAGCACTCTGAAAAAAAAATTATGATCAAAATCAACCACAATTACTCGAATACAAAACAATTTAAGAAACATGCATCGCGTGAACGAAAAAAACAAATCTTCGACACTCCCTGCATGAGAGTGTATGGATATGATCGTGTATAAATACGATCAGGATACAAAAACGCGGTGATCATACAAAAATTTAGAATTATAAAGTCTTGCCTTGAGAGAAATACAGATTTTTAGAGGATTTTTGTAGATTTAATGCGCGTCAAAATTATTATTTGAGCCGCAAATAAGCCCTAGCTTCGTACTGAAATCGTTCGCAAATGCCGTTGGAGGAGTTGAACGTCTATTTCCATTTTAGGCTTCAAATAAATATATTATGTTCGTTGTATTGACACTATGGCCCGTTTGGTGTATTTAGACCAAGCCCGGCATATTGGGCCAAACCCATTTGGATCTGGCTATTCATGTGATCCATTTGTATTACTTCGTCTTTATATGTTCTGGATTTTTTAATTTGTCCATAACATTAATAAAGCGTTTAGAGGGTTAATAATCACTGGTCTTTTTTGGTGTCTTCACTCATTTATAGTCTCTCCCCTTTCTCTTCTCCCTGGTTTTAGCTTATTCCTTGTTTCATTCTCTCTCCTTTATCAATACACACACACACACATATATTCATATTTGTTTTTTTTTAATATTTTATTTCTTATTTATTTGTTAATCTTATAATTCTATCTTTATTTTAAGCTATTTTTTATAAAAAATTTAATAAAATACGTACATTACAAATAATTAATATATATATAATAATGTATAAAATGTAATAAATAATTAAATTATGTTTTAGTTTTTTATTTTGCACACGCATGGAGTGTATCCTACTGACTAGTATATATAATTCAAAAACCTTAAAACTATCCAAGTAAGTGCATATCTGGATAGTCACATTTAATTATATTTTGCCACGTATGAAATTCAAATACTTTTTAAATGAATTCAAATAAATAAATTTGTGATTCATATTTATCCAAAAGAATCTAACAATTATCAAGTATAAAAAATAAGATAGATTAAATTTTATTTCAAATAAAATAACACAATGATATTTTATATACAATATTTATATTGTGCTTTAATAATAATTTAAAATTTTGATTCTACATAGATTTGTAAAAACTTTATTTGCTTAATTGTACTTAAAATTAATATTGAGATCAAACATATTGCATTATTTTTATCAAATTATTTTTTACAATAGAAAGTTGTGAATATATATATATATATAAGTACTAGTTGTACAAATATTATAATTAGTTGGTAGACCTCATGGTGTGGTTTCTGTAATTCCTTTTTATCAACTATTGGTCCATGCATAATTATATTGGAATTTGTTTATCATTGCATCATGGTATCTGACGTGGCATATCTAGGTTTTGATAGGAAAAAATTACACTTAGATCCCCTAAAGTTCGATCATATTATAGCTAAATCTTCCTAGATATGATAAATTATATATACCTCTTTCGAGGTTTGAGTCTAGCTAACATCCAATAAAGATATAATAAAATAACTTTGTTATCCTTATTGGAATGTTAAGAAAAAAAACTTCACGGTGTCAATTTTCTTAATGATAATCATCAATTCCAATAAGAGTATTATTGTCTATAAAAAAATTTTGAATTTTTTAGAAAATGATAAAATTAGAGTTTCGCTATAAATTTTTTGATTACATAAGCAAATCATGGTGTATCAATGACCGGAATGCACTACATATTAGCCAGACCTAAACCTCAAAGGAGATATGTATAATTCTTCATATCTAAGCGAATCTAACTGTAATTTGACCGTACCTCATGGAGTCTACGTGTAATTTTCGCTTTTGATAATTTATTATCTCGAATGGCTAGTCATATAGATCTTTTACGTTTATTTGTTTAGTTACGTTTTTCATCTTTTATATTTCATTTTCTTAATTTTCTTATTTCCGATGAATTTGTTGGATTTTAAGAATTATATTTTTCCTTTTAACTATTTATAAAATACGTTATACTCTCCTTTTCTCTTCTATTTTAAGTTTTATTTTATATTTTCTACTAATTATTTCATCCAACTTATCAGTTTCTTCTTCTTTTTTCCCTTATGTTCCGTCCCTTTCTCTCGCTCTCTCGCTCACTTTTCTTTTTCTTTTTGTTTTGTTCATCTACTTGTGGCTGTATAGATTGGTGAATGGTCATGGATCTTAATATTTTTTTATAATTTGTTTAATTTTATGATTATTTACCAACTGAAAATGTTAATTCATTTGTTTATTTTTAATTACATAACTAAAGTTTGTTTGAATCTTTGTTTATTTATGATTTCAGGAGGTCATCCATTAGTTTATATTGTAAGAAAATTTTGTTATTGCATGATCGGTACACCATAAATTTAGAACATTGTGTATATACATTTAAAGTAGCGTACCTTATACCAATAATTGATAACTGACCAACAAGAATGCTTAGACAAGCATCCTGGTTAGTTATTCATCTCCATCTCTCATCAATATTGACTAAAGTTAATAATTAATTCAAAATTAGAAAAATCAATCAATCCAAAATAAGTATCCTTTATATTATTTTAAACTTATAATGACTGAATCAATAAAATTTGTAACAATACACCCCCATTAGTTACAAAAGTACAATCAAATCAAATGATTCAATTATCAAATCTACCAATGATAACCAAATGTAGGCAATTTGAGAAATTCACAATCAATGTCAAAATCTTATGGGCAAATATAGTATCAAGCAATAGTTCATTTTTCCAAGTATTCCATGAAAAATAGCAGGATATTGTTGTGTTTGCTTCATGAAATAACTCAAACATCCAGTCGACATTGGCCATATAATAATTCAATCTATCTAAAACAAGAAGTTCCATTTTTAAATTTTCAATCAAAATTTACAACCAAAAGGGAATTCAAACAGTACAAAAATTATAAGTGGCGAATTAACAAGCTCGTCAAATTATAAAAAAAATTAAAACCAAGAGAGTAAAGGATTTATTCTTATCGACATACACCCCCTTTTGAAAAAATTTTTTACCAACAAATTTGATTGAATTGTTTATGGAACTTCTCATCGATCAAATATTATCTCATAATTGGCAATTTACAATAATGATCCATACCTATGAACTCCTTCATATCATTATGAAACATGGATTACAATAAAGTCCATGTATTCCCAGCTTAAATATCAAATTGAAAACTAGAAAATACACATATTAGTTTCCCAATATCAGTTAAACAATTTAATAACAATTACATTTGTAACAATCAAGAAATTCAAAATATCTTTATCCAAAATAAAAAAATAAAGATATCTATTGGATAAGATCTTCAAGTATTAGATCCTAATGTGATATCGAAAGTGGTTGTATCAATTATATTTACATTGAAAAAGTAATAAGTTGGGCTAAAAATTTTCTCATTTTAGTTTTAAACCCATAGATTTGGGTACATAGAAAATAATTCGAATTTCTAAATTACTTTCTCTTGAAGCATTAGGAGCAAAATATAAGATAAGTATTTTCAAATATTGCACAATAGCTCCCAATTGAAGTCTCTTATTAAGATTTATAATAAACTTCTATATTAAATACATAAACTTCACTTTTTTTCAGTATAAACACACTAAACAAAGTCCCTCAAGGCATGACATCAAATATTATTCATACCAATTGTTTATAACTATCAAGGTGACAAGTTATGTTTAACAATGGGTGCATTTTTAAGATAAATGCAAAATTTCAAATCTGTTCCCATAATATTTATAATCATAACGATAGTTCATCATTTGAAAGGGACTTTCACAAATATATTTAAGTCATTTTCAAGAAAACTTGTATTTCTAGGAAGACAATTATGGTAAAATAAACTGAGTGTAAGCCGATATTTTAAATTTCAATGAACAACTTATGAGTGATCAATGAAAAGATAAACCGATCTCTAAAAACTTAATGAATAACTTACGAGTGATATATGAAGAGTCTTGGAGGTCCTTAACGAGATTGCATAACACTACGGTCGTTGGGAAGATGAAAAAATTGGTGTGTAACTTGACTATATAGGTAGTGATGATACAGCGGCAACGCGAGGTTTTGTTCATTTTCAAAATAAGAGATGATTATTTGTAATTTCGTCTAAATTTAAGAGAAGTTGTGGTAATTCTCCCTTGTGAATACCTAAGAACAAAAAGGACATTAAAGTCTTTTTATTTGATTTAGCAATAAATGAACAAAACTTACGTGGTATTGGTAATTTTTTTAAAATAAAAGGGACTTATATGTAATTTCATCTAAACTCAAGGAAGGTGATTATAACTATCCCAATCTATACAAAAATATATATTGCACTAATACGGAAACAACAACAAAAAATGATTAAAAATTTAAGGCATGACACTATTTATATAAATATTTTTATATTACTTTAGTAATATTATTACGTAATATGCATGTTCTTATACATTGATATGTGTAGTTAACGTAAAATTGATAGATACATATATATTAATATGAATACAAAAAAGTAGAAGTTTGTATAATAGAAAAATATTATTGAATGAAACAACAACCTTTTTTTTGAATATTTTTAGAAATTTTTTATTTATAATATCATTTTTTTTATTGGAACACTAAAAAAAAATGTGAAAAAACAAATTATATGTCTAAAAATGCCAGATACAATATTGATAGTATGTTAAGAAATGTCAAATTTATTTAATTTATGAATAGATTACTTAATTTGCCACATATGTATTGAGACTTGAGAATGTCGAAAAAATATCATACCTGGCACGAGACGCTTCGAATTTTGAGTGTGTGCGCGCGAGTGTGCGTTACAACATGGTTACCTTCATACTTAAATAATAATGATAATTATCCTAAAATGTAAAATCTCCACCATCGTTAAAGAATGCCGAAATTTTAAATGATAAGCGCGAAAACATAATTTTGCCGCTTCAGAAGAAATGCCGGCTTCAAGAATTGCTTTTCAAAATTAATCCAAGATCCGCAACGTCTAATCCGTTGGAAAATTGTCCGTCGATGTACTCCTTATCAACGGCTTATAAGGCATAAAAAGAACGACGCGGACCACAAACTACATCCGTCGATTAGAACCGGAGATCAACGGACATAATTTGTTTCACACCCCGGATGTCACCTTTTAAAATCTCGCTGCCACATATCACATCCGAAACACTCGAAACAATTTCAAACTACTCTCTCTCTCTCTCTCTCTTTCTCTCTCTAGCAGGAGCGAAAAATGTCAGGCCGTGGAAAGGGTGGCAAGGGACTGGGCAAGGGGGGAGCTAAGCGACACCGTAAGGTCTTGAGGGATAACATTCAGGGCATAACCAAGCCGGCGATTCGCCGTTTAGCTCGCAGGGGCGGTGTTAAGCGTATCAGCGGGCTTATCTATGAAGAGACGCGCGGTGTTTTGAAGATCTTCCTTGAGAATGTCATCCGCGACGCCGTTACTTACACCGAGCACGCTCGGCGGAAAACAGTCACTGCGATGGATGTGGTCTACGCTCTCAAGAGGCAGGGCCGCACATTGTACGGTTTCGGCGGTTAACGCTTAATTGTGTTGTTGGGGAGATTAGATTTAGGATCTTTTATGTAAAATGTTCTTAGTGGAAGATTATTAGGGTTTGTGGTTTGGGGATTTCGGTTGGTACTCGCTTGCTGATGTACGTGTACTTGCATATGTGTTTTCACAATTCAAAATCAAGTTTCGTAAGTTTGATTCAATACCTCCCATTCTTCTCTCTCATTGGTTTCTAATTAGTTGTGGTAACTTTCTGCATTTCCCAACATATTCAAATATTTTATTTCAGTAGCTCTTGATATCATAATTTGGTCGTGACCTTTTCATTTAATTGATTTTATTGTTAATTAACTTTCAGTTCTCTTATCGGATGTGTGAATTTTTGCTTGTTTGGTGTTTCTGTCAATTTGTGGTGTTGGTTTGACTTTGAAATATTGTTTGCAAATTCGGTTTTGTTAATATGCGCAGATCTGTGGCGTTATATATGTGATCAATTTTAGGTAAGTCAGTCGATTTAGTTCCAGCAAGGATCTGAATAACGGTTTTGGTTGATTGGTACACCTAATATCTTGCCTAACTAAGGAGAAAATGTATCTGTCGAAATGACTGTGTTCATAAACAAGTGGTTCACCCCTCTCCCGGAAGTAGCAGGATTTTGAAGTTGTCAATAATCTTGAAATTGCTCCATTCAAGAGTGTGACTTTTTATGTTTTACCTAATGTTTCTTCAATGTTATCTCAATCAGAACCTTAGAATCTTTGTTTCAAATGGCATTCTTGTCTGCTTTGTGGCTTGCAAGTGCATGCCAATCTATAATTCAGTTTGCTTTGTGGTATACAAGGGGCAGCTTATACATCTGCATAAGCAAAAAAGGAGAAAAAAAAAAGATAAGGAAATATTTGAATCTTCTACTGACATGAGGGACTCTCCCATAGATCTATATCTATTATACAGATTGTGGTGTCATCTATTTCTTTCATTGAAGAACTGATGCAGAAACCAGTTGCAGCCAGATATTGGATCATCCTTTCTCTAAGTTTTTTTTATCTTGGGTATCCACTTCCTACCTACTCTTCTCTTCCTCTTTATATTTTTTATTCCAAAAACCCAAGTTTTCTTGACCTCGCAACTTCCCCACCTCCAGGTCCCAAAATTTCTCATCCTTGAGCTCGTGAGAGTCCACTGGTGATTTATTCATACGGGCCTTCTCCAGATGTACCTGTGAAGAGCTTAAAAGTTTCCCGTAATAGTTCCAATTCTGTTTTCATCTTGTCCTTGAATTCCTTACATACAGTACTAGTTTCGCATAGTTCGGAAAGTGTATTAAGATTGTGTGTGATGAAGTGCAGCATATTGACTATATTGGACAATGATCCAATCAACTTCTGGTAGCAAGAAGTGCAAAAAGGCACATACCAGAAATCAGGCTCCAACTCTGCTTCTGATACAACCTTTTTGAGCTCATAGATAAGGTAATTAAGGTTTCTTTGCTCATCTCTCGATTCAAGAAACTTTTTAACTGCCTGGTTTTTATGCTCTTGGCAAATCCCTGTTCCTTTTATGCAATCCTGAATGGAGTGCAGTTAGATACAAGTGATTCTTGGCTAGAGTGGGTGATCCGACGGGCTGCAGGAAAAGCTCCACCATGATGAAAGCTAACAACCCAATAATAACTTCTGTCAATCGGGCAAGGGCAAATTCATTTGGAGCCCCGTAATTCTTTCTGCCCAGTATCAACAATCCACCTATGGCTGCTGAGACTCCACCTGTTTGCCCGTACATTTTGCTATACCTCATTTGGTTAAAGAACCAAATGAGGATTTTCCTGCAATAAGTTATAAAGGTATAAAGTGCGATTTGGTCCTTGATTCATCAATGATGATTTTCAAAATCTCAGTGGAAATTGCAGCAACTCTATACCTGTAAGATTCTGATACTCTGCAAAAGCTTGGTTCCTGTTTCAGCCAAGGGCTTGGCTTGCAAGATAAGGTCCGTCTTAGTATGATTATCTTGGGCGCTAAAAGCTCTCGAGTATATTTTCATCATCTGAGAAGCATTTTCAGCATATACACTGCATAGTTGTACCTGAAGGTATTAAAGAATATTGGTAAGTTGCACTCGAATAGCATTTCCAGCATTTGGCATTGGTCTCATCGTTCTTTGTTCTGGTTCCTTTTGTTTCTCTAGTTGCATGCAAGTTGTATATAACACATTTCATCATACAAGTTGTATATAACTATTTGGGCCTAAAAATGAATTTTTTTATATTGAAGTGGGTTGACTTTGGTCCCTTTTGCCACGCCGAAATAAAATTAATAGAGTCTAGGTCACTTCAACACGAGTGGATCAACCCATGTTAGAGGCCCAAGTCGAAGTGAATTGAAGCTCATGGCTTAGTCAACAAAAAATAACAATATAGGAAAAAAGATGATAATAATCAAATCCCTTATTTTTAGGAATCGTGGGATGAGAATAACTAACTGGATAAGGATAATGTATGAAGTTGTAACTGAACATGCTTAGAATAAAGGACATGTGCTGTTAGAAATTTAAAATCCAAATAGCCTGGCATAACTGTCATATCTTACAAATGAGGACTGCTATTAATTTTGAATGACCAATCCGGAATAAGGTAGCCAGCTCCAAAAACAAAGGAGGACGGTTGCAGTTTGAAGGCTATAAAAAGGAGGTGGATTCACCATTCAAAACACACAACGTCAATCAACGAACACAACAACTCTTTCAATCAAAAAATTATTGCTTTTCTGATTTTTTAGTCTAAATGAACAAAGATTGATTTTAGTTCGGTAGGTGAAAAATCGTTGCCTAAATGTTTGTAGCCATGCCTCATTTGGCTCAAAATGGGATCATCAATGCATTCATCTAGCAATGTCACGAGATCGTAACTATCATTCACTCGGATTGGGCCCGATTCTATGTGAGATCCCGATTCGAGGTGAGATATCAATGTGACGAAGTGATATCCCGCATTTATATCAAGTCCATGCATGAAAAGGAGTGCAGACAAAGTCAATCAATGCTCATTGGAGTGAATAATCTCTGATTACATCCACAATAGATATAACTGGAGTCATCAATGTGACCATTTTGTAGATGGAGTTTTTAGGGACTGGTCAATGCATTTTTGTCATAGATATGACGCGAGTTATCAATGCGTGTGTTTGTAGTCGAGTCTTGTAACGTCTAGGTGGTGAGTAGGCATCGTCTTCGAATTCATTCTCTTTTTGTTTTAAGCTTTTTGACCCTTTTTGATCTTTAAAATATTGAATTGTTAAGTCCTATATTAAGTTGTAGGCAAGTAGAACCTTGGGGGTAGTGTTTGCATACTCTGATTCAATCGCTTTTCGATAGAAGTTTTAGGTGCATCACATCACTTTTTCGCTTTGAATCAACAAGACCTCCATTTTTGTGTTCTTGCACACTGACACGCCCACACCTGAACACCAAGAGCTCATTTCGAATTTACTATTTTTCTATTGAAGTCAGCGAATTCAAACTCTGAGCAACCACCTCGGCGCGAACGTTGAAAATTTATGTAGTGCGGGCGCGGGCGTGCCGGTGTGCAAGAGTACACGAGTGAAGTCTTATTGATTCGAAGTGAAAAAGTGATTGAATCGGAGTAGGCAAACACTACCCCTAAGGTTCTACTTGCCTACAACTTAATGTAGAACTTAACAATTCATTATTTTAAAGATTGAAAATGGTCGAAAAGCTTGAAACGAAAAGAGAATGAATTCGAAGACGATGGCTACTCGTCACTTGAACCTTACATGACTCGACTACGGATACACGCATTGATGACTCGGGCCATATCTATGACAAATATGCATTGAGCAGTCCCTAAGAACTCTAACTACAAATCGGCTACATTGATGACTCCGGCTATATCTACTTGTGGATGTAGTTAGAGGTTGTTCACTTTGGCGAACATTGATTGACTCCGTCTGCACTCTTCTTCATGCATGGGCTCGATATGAATGAGTGGTACCACTCCGTCGCATATATATCTCACCTCGAATCTAGCCTAATTTGAGTGAGTGATGGCTACGATCTCGAGACGTTACTAAATGAATGCATTGATGATCTCATTTCGAGCCAAATGAGGCATGTCTACAAACATTCAGGCAACGATTTTCTACCTACCGAACTAAAGCTAATGTTTGTTCATTTAGACTAAGAAAAATCAGAAAAGTGATGACTTTTTTATTGAAAGGGTTGTGGTGTTGATTGATGGATCGTTGTTAATGCTTCAAATGATGAATCCAACTCCTTTTTATAGGTTTCAAACTGCAATCGCATTCCTTTATTTTTGGAGTTGGAAGAATTCAAAAGACTTGATTATTTGAAATGGATGAAACTCCTTATTTTTTTGCTATGACAGTTATGCTATCTCATTTGAATTTTAAATTTTCAACATCTAATGACCTTTATTTTTGGCGTGTTTAGGTATAACAATGCTTATTTTTAGTTAAGTCTATTATTTCTTATATAACAACCCCTAAAAGTAGGGGGTTTAAATTTGAATTTATTATTGTATTTATTTGATTTTCTTATTTTATATTTTTAGTTGATTGGGCTATGGGCCTTCAATTCATTTCTGCCCGGGCCTCCAATATGGGCTACACTGTATGTATCGAAGTAACTTGGATCCTGTTAATTTATTTTGACATAACAAAAAAGATTAAAATTAACTCACTCCGAATCTATAAAAAAATTCACTGTATACCAATTTAATAAGTTCATTACGTGGCCCCTTATTCTCCAAAACAAGAAAACTACTTCTCCTAAGAAATCCATATAGCAAAACACTCAATATTCAATGTTTATTGGACACATGAATGACATCCCGCTCGTAAGTGTTTTATGCCATGACGTGCATATTCAGGTAATTTATTTAAATAATTTAATAAAAGGATAAAAATAGTTAACTCTAAATTATGATACTTTTTACAAATTCTCATATAAATTTTTAGGAGTTCTACTTTATCATCTGAATTTTATATTTTTTATACTTAACCTTCCATGGTCATTTTCCAGCAATAAAAATGAACAAAAATAGAATACATGTCCTTACGCAAAGGATTACTTATTGCTGAAATATAACTTGAAGGGGTTAAATATAAAAAATATAAAGTTCATATGGCAAACTACAACTCATGAAAATCTATATAATAATATACAAAAAGCATCATAATTTGGGACTAAGTGTTCAATATTTTTATCCCTTTAACAAAAGTCATATGTATTATACATATTTTCTCTTAAAAAGAGTAACATGATCTTAAAAGTTGACGAATTAAAAATCGGGTGGGACTACATTTACAATTCATTTAACTTGTTAGTAAAGTATAGAATAATCGACTAAAAATAATTAATAGTTTCAAAATATTTTTTACTATTTCACCATCTTTTTATCTGGCGCATGTTGACCATATTTTTATCACTAACCAAATCATGAGTTTTAAGAAACAAATAACAAGATGATAGAAACACGTGAGAAAATAGGAATTGAAAAATCTATGCAATTTTAAAAATTTATTAATAAAATGGTAAAACAGAGGTCAAATAAAAATTTATTATGGTGATAGATACTTTGCTCTGACATTGTCAACGGCCATAAGATAATAACCTGGCGGAATAATCAATGAAGAGATAGAATTGCGATTCTTTACTCTTTGATTTTTTAATGACACGAGTAAAATATGAATTAAAAAACAAACACAATCATGAGTATTAATTAAAAGAAGGAATAAAATACAAATTAAATAAAAATTTGTCTTCACCATAGAAAACTTTATATGGCACTATCACTGGCCATCTTGAATCTATTAATATATATATGAATTAATGTGTCACTAAAACGTGACAGAATGTACGCCTTTTTTTAATAAAAAAATCGATCTATTATATTTATAATATATTACACTTAATCAATCATATGAACCTATCAGTTAATCTAGCTGGATGAGATGCTGGATCCTTTAAGTAATGTTCATGGTTCGAATTATATAGTTGTAAATGAAGTAACTAAATTAGGAGGATGTGCTCGTGATATGCTTCTGCAATACTCGATTTGAATTAATTGATTAGTAAATTAGAATCGAATGATTAAAACAAAATAAAAGAATTCAAATAAAAAACAAACAATTACAATCATGAAATAAGAAAGAAATTCAAATTACAATACAACAAAAACAAACTAATATCAAATTAAAAAAAATACCCATATTTATAAAGAATCCAAACCATAAGCTTAACGTTAATTAAGACTAAAAATTCACAATTTTGCCTATTTTTTTGAATCACAAAACAAATCATAACTATAGAATACACTTCCCAACAAAAAAAAAAAAAAAAAAAGCCGGAACAAAAGAGGAAAAAGTGGGCCCGGTCTGCAGCTAAGCATGAACAAATCTGGCGGCGAAATAGAAAATTAGTAAAAAACCAATTCAAACACAAAAGCTCGCTGTCCGCGCAAATGACGGAAACGAATCCACCACCGTCCGTATCTGATCCAACGGCCACCATTCGATCAAGGGTTTTCGAACATTCTGGAACACGAAAACCAACACACACTCTCTTATAAATACTCTCTCTTCCACACCTTGCTCCTCCTCTCAGTAAACCCTAGTTCTCCTAACGTTTAGAAAAAATTATATACATATTTTTTAAATCTTCTCTCTAACCTTTGAATTCTCTCGCCGATTTAGATCTGCGAATAGCAATGGCCGGTAAAGGAGAAGGTCCAGCCATCGGAATCGATCTCGGAACAACGTACTCGTGCGTCGGCGTGTGGCAGCACGACAGAGTGGAGATCATCGCCAATGACCAAGGTAACAGAACGACGCCGTCTTATGTCGGTTTCACCGACACTGAGCGGCTTATCGGTGACGCGGCTAAGAATCAGGTCGCCATGAACCCGACGAACACCGTTTTCGGTAAGATCTGAGCTCCTTTTTTGCACTTTTGCGGCTTTTTTTATATGTTTTTTGTTGTGTTGTGTTTTGATATTGTTTTCGAGGTTGGATCTGGATAGGAGTAGCTCAGTTGGTTTCATGTGTAGATTGATTTTGTTTATTTTCTTAGAGCTAGCTTCGGATTTTTGATCTGCCGCGTCGCATAGCTGTATTAGTGTGTAGAAGTTTTGAGTTTTGATGTTTAGCTTTGTTTGCTGCGTCATGCATAAGGTTATGGATGTGATATCCTACCGATGGTTTTGGGTCCTTTCTTAGATCTGAATAACCGAGTCTAACGTTTTCCTAAATTGAATGATATTTGTTTGAATATTTCTGATCGCACTTTCAATATCTACATGATGAGTATGGTTGCGTTTACATGTTTGAATCGGATATAGAATACTTGGACAGATGAAACTCTGTTGTTTTCTATTCTTGTATAGATTGTTGTTTTTCTTATCTGTTCTGGTATATAGTCTAGCATTACTGAGTTGATTCTATTTTTGTATGTACGATCGTGTTTCTTCCCCGACTTTAGTTTTTAGGCTAGCATTATAGAAAGTTGCTTCCTGCGCTTTTCTTTTGAAAAAATTTCTTGTTAAGCAATATGATTGTTTATATGTTTTCTGTTACTGAAGCTATGTGGTGCCGTAGATGTATGCACAGAGCTTGTTAGTGATGGTATTTCAGTTGAGATCTTAATATCTTTGCTTATGAATGAGTATACTGATGGTTAGTTGTGTGACAATTGTTCGTTACTGATGCATAAGAATCAGATTCTTGTAAAGACGGTTCTCTTAACTTTATCTGACCTGCAGATGCTAAGAGGTTGATTGGAAGGAGATTTTCTGATACCTCCGTACAGAGTGATATCAAATTGTGGCCTTTCAAAGTTATTGCTGGACCTGGTGACAAGCCCATGATTGTTGTGAACTATAAGGGTGAGGAGAAGCAATTTGCAGCTGAGGAGATTTCATCAATGGTCTTGATGAAGATGAGGGAAATTGCAGAGGCATACCTTGGTTCCGCTGTGAAGAATGCTGTGGTCACTGTCCCAGCCTACTTCAACGATTCCCAGCGTCAAGCTACCAAGGATGCCGGAGTTATTGCAGGTCTCAATGTGATGCGTATCATCAATGAGCCCACAGCTGCTGCCATTGCATATGGTCTTGACAAGAAGGCAACCAGTGTCGGCGAGAAGAATGTGTTGATCTTTGATCTTGGTGGTGGTACCTTTGATGTCTCCCTTCTTACAATTGAGGAGGGTATTTTCGAGGTGAAGGCCACTGCTGGTGACACTCATCTTGGAGGTGAAGATTTTGACAACAGAATGGTCAATCACTTTGTTCAAGAATTCAAGAGGAAAAACAAGAAAGACATCACTGGCAACCCCAGAGCTCTTAGAAGGTTGAGGACAGCTTGTGAGAGAGCAAAGAGGACTCTCTCATCGACTGCCCAAACCACCATTGAGATAGACTCTCTTTATGAGGGTATTGATTTCTACTCCACCATTACCCGTGCCAGGTTTGAGGAACTCAACATGGATTTGTTCAGAAAATGTATGGAACCTGTTGAGAAGTGTCTGAGGGATGCAAAGATGGACAAGAGCACTGTGCACGATGTTGTCCTTGTTGGTGGTTCCACTAGGATTCCCAAGGTCCAGCAATTGCTGCAGGACTTCTTCAATGGGAAAGAGCTTTGCAAGAGCATCAACCCTGATGAGGCCGTTGCATATGGTGCTGCTGTTCAAGCTGCCATCTTGAGTGGTGAGGGTAACGAGAAGGTCCAGGATCTCTTGCTTCTGGATGTTACTCCTCTATCCCTTGGTTTGGAAACTGCCGGTGGTGTCATGACTGTGTTGATCCCCAGGAACACCACCATTCCCACCAAAAAGGAGCAGGTCTTCTCTACCTACTCGGACAACCAGCCTGGTGTATTGATTCAGGTCTATGAAGGTGAGAGAACGAGAACAAGGGACAACAACTTGCTTGGAAAGTTTGAACTCTCTGGCATTCCTCCAGCTCCTAGGGGTGTCCCACAGATCACCGTGTGCTTTGATATTGATGCTAATGGGATCTTGAATGTGTCTGCTGAGGACAAGACCACTGGCCAGAAGAACAAGATCACAATCACCAACGACAAGGGCAGACTTTCCAAGGAAGAAATCGAGAAGATGGTGCAGGAGGCAGAGAAATACAAATCCGAGGATGAGGAGCACAAGAAGAAAGTCGAAGCAAAGAATGCATTGGAGAACTATGCCTACAACATGAGGAACACCGTGAAGGATGAGAAGATTGCATCGAAGCTTCCTGCAGCCGATAAGAAGAAGATTGAGGATGCAATTGAGGGGAGCATCCAATGGCTCGACGGGAACCAACTTGCTGAGGCCGATGAATTTGAAGACAAGATGAAGGAGTTGGAGAGCATCTGCAATCCAATCATTGCTAAGATGTACCAAGGAGCAGGCGGTGAGGCTCCCATGGAAGATGATGGTCCTGCTCCCAGTGGCGGTAGCAGTGCTGGTCCCAAGATCGAGGAGGTCGACTAAATGTGTCTGGTGTATCTCTTATGGGGTTTATTTTAAGTATCCGTGGTTTCTATTTTTTGGCTGGACAATATTTTTGTCTTTTGAATCAATATCTGAGTGGGGTATTTGTGGTGCTCTCCTTCAGAATGCCCTACTTTGTTAAGCTTTTCAAGTGAAGTGTTTTAAAATT
>JAOWBU010000361.1:0-25000 GCA_026212405.1 Petrea volubilis
CGACAATGAACATGATTCCTATCTATTCTACCTCTGGTCTTGCTATGATAAGATTCTTTCTTATTCCTCAAGCTGTAATATTGGTCAGTTCTTGTATGCATCAAATGTTCATGATGTTCACTAACTCTTTTGATGTTTTAGGCTGGATTTGCGGGAGATGATGCTCCGAGGGCTGTGTTCCCTAGTATTATCGGTCGCCCACGTCACACTGGCGTGATGGTTGGCATGGGGCAGAAAGATGCATACGTTGGGGATGAGGCCCAGTCCAAGCGTGGTATTCTATCCCTGAAGTACCCCATCGAGCATGGTATTGTTAATAATTGGGATGATATGGAGAAGATTTGGCATCACACGTTCTATAATGAACTCCGTGTTGCTCCAGAGGAGCACCCGATTCTTCTTACTGAAGCGCCCCTCAACCCAAAGGCCAATCGAGAAAAGATGACACAGATTATGTTTGAAACCTTCAATTCTCCTGCCATGTATGTTGCTATCCAGGCTGTGTTATCGCTATATGCCAGTGGTCGTACGACTGGTAAGCCGATTCAGTGCTTATTTTCTTGGGTTCAATATCAGATTGAAAGTGCTAGGAGAAAGCTTAATCTATTCTAACTGCTAATAATACGCATGCTTTGACTTTTGGCTAAAGTAAAGTTGCTGTTGAATAGTTTTAAAAACATTATAGAAAGTATAAATAATAGGTTTTGTGCCTTTTAGAGAGTTTCCAATACAACTTTATCTCTGGATGTTTACTTATAAGCAGAGCACTTTTATCCATAGGATGTCGTTTTGGTTATACTTTTCTTTCACGCAGGTATTGTCATGGACTCTGGAGATGGTGTCAGCCATACAGTGCCCATTTACGAAGGTTATTCTCTTCCCCACGCCATTCTCCGTCTCGACCTTGCTGGTCGTGACCTCACTGACCATTTGGCCAAAATTCTCACCGAGCGAGGCTACACTTTTGTCACCTCTGCTGAGAAGGAAATTGTGAGGGACATGAAAGAGAAGCTAGCATACATTGCCCTCGACTTTGAGCAAGAAATGGAGACGGCCAAGACTAGCTCTTCCGTTGAGAAGAACTTCGAGTTACCCGATGGTCAAGTGATCACCATCGGAAATGAACGTTTCCGATGCCCTGAAGTCCTTTTCCAGCCATCAATGATTGGAATGGAAGCTGCTGGTATCCATGAGACGACTTACAATTCAATCATGAAATGCGACGTCGATATCAGGAAGGATTTGTATGGCAACGTTGTGCTTAGTGGAGGGTCCACTATGTTTCCTGGTATTGCTGATAGAATGAGCAAGGAAATCACTGCATTGGCTCCTAGCAGCATGAAGATCAAGGTGGTAGCTCCACCTGAGAGGAAGTATAGTGTGTGGATCGGTGGATCCATCTTAGCTTCCCTCAGTACCTTCCAGCAGGCATGTATTTTATATGTTGATTGTTTCTTTTTCAGTTTTCGTTTCTAAGTTGTTAATGGGGTATTCTTGTACGAACCCGCTTTGAGCCCACATATGAACGAAGTGGTCCATATTGCTCAACGTTCTTAGTTTTGGAACTGTATGGGCCATTTGACACACATATGTAGGGCCTAAAACGGGTTTCATATGCGATATTCTTCCATGTTTTGGGTGTTAAACACCAAATAGCGAGGAGTTACAATATTGGCTTGGCTTAATCCTCACTGTTTGGTGTTTTAACACTTGGTGCATGGATGAATTTTCCGTGTTTAACGGATTCCTTAACCCGAGTCTTCTATTGTGTTTAATTGTCTGCAGATGTGGATAGCTAAGGCCGAGTACGATGAATCGGGCCCTTCGATTGTGCATAGGAAATGTTTCTAATCAGAAGCATTTTTCAGCATCCTGATTATTGCTCAGCTTTGGGAAGAAAGTTGTTGCTGGTCTAGTGATTTGTGAGATCTAGAGATTTTCCTAATTCATTTGTGTTGGTTTTGTTTCTGCAGAAATTTTTGCATTGTCTACGTTGTGTTCTTCTCGTGTTCTGTTTTCTCAGGGATTTCTTGCACATTGGAGTTGTGTTTGTTTAATAAGCAGCCTTGCCTTTTGCTGGATTCGAGTTTACGAAAGTTGTTTTTACAAGGCTTATTTCTGTCTTTTTCATGAAAATGTTAGTGCATTCTTTGGCCGTGAATTTCAATGTTTATTTGATATTAATTAATTAAAATTATTGACCAATTTGAGTGTGTATAATCTTGTTTGTATAATTTTTATGCAAAAATCCGACGAAACCGTCACTACTCAAGGACAAAGTGAGGAATTTTTGCTTGGACAACGAGATTGAATTTTTATAAAATATTAAACTTTCTTTTGTGATTTGGAAGATGCAAAATTCAAAAATTTCAAATAAATTCACATAAATTTTAACTTGATAAAAATTTAAAAAGGCAACTGTCCCTGTTCAGCCTCTTTGCCCTGTACCTACCAACAGTTTTGGTTTTCGACTTTTTCAATTAAGAAGCAGATTCACTTGGAACACTTATAATGGTGCCAAGTTTAAACTTACATTGGGTTACCACCTAGTGGATGAAAGTGTTTCTAAAATCCAAAATAATTAAAATAGTGATACATGTAAGCAGACAACGATAATAAAAAAATATATATATACTTCCTTTTATAAAAAAAAGTATGTTTTAATACTTAGAGTTAATTATGCTTTGTCATTTGAACCATGCATATTTTTATACTTTGTAACTTTAAATTTTAAGTATTACCGATCACCATCTAAAGTTTGCATTTCTTAATCAATTGACACCTAATTGTATTTTGCAGCCAAAAATGCTAGTTGAAGCAGCAACATGTGTCGCCATTCTAGGTAAGAATTTTGGCCGAAAAAATACAATTAGACGTCAACTGGTAAAGAAATGCAAATTTTATATAGCAATTGGTAATACTTAAAACTTGAAGTTGTAAAGTGTAAAATACGCATGGTTCAAGTGACAAAATGTAATTAACTAGAATATTTATATAGAATGTATTACTTAAAACTTGTACTACGTAAGGGAACAAGTACAAATTATAATATTTGATGTGTGATTCCATCCATATTATATAAAAGGAAAATACATATAAATCTAAAGCCCATCAAATAGTCACTCCGAATCATATCAAATCCTGCTGGCCAAACACAATTCATTAACAAATTGAATATATATATTTTTGGGATAATTACAAAGTAAAGAAATTGAGTTAACGAAGGATTTTACTTAAAATAAATTCTTACACACGCAATTAATCATATTACAAATGCCATTTAAATTGCTATTGGATTGTATATTCATCATATTCCCATATAAAATATTGGAACAAATTATATCTACATCCCTCAATGTATAATATAATTATCGATTAATCATTATAATTTTAAAAAGTATAAACATCGCCTAAAATATATATCA
Source organism: Petrea volubilis (assembly GCA_026212405.1). Taxonomy (NCBI): domain Eukaryota; kingdom Viridiplantae; phylum Streptophyta; class Magnoliopsida; order Lamiales; family Verbenaceae; genus Petrea; species Petrea volubilis. The sequence continues at coordinate 3,426 of JAOWBU010000361.1, forward strand.
ACTTAATAAAATTCACCCTTCATTAATACGGCACACAATTGCGAATTATATTTTTGTATTTTCGGTGGGTTTTGTGTTTGGAATTCATATGAGCCTGATAAGTTCAAGATGTTAAATTACATATGAAATAATTTTCCAAAGAAAATAATAGTAAGTTGGATACTAAATGCTGATGTCCAATGGTAATTTTGAACAATATAAAATGAAATTATATGGAGGGATTTTATCAAATTTGATAAGATGCATCTAGCAGTAGGTGGGAAGATGATTATAAATACGAAAAAAAAAGTCATTTTGGGGGTGAGATTATAATTTCCAAGACAATAAACCATTCCTGAAGGACTCCAAGTGTAATTTGCCGTAATGAATTTGATGCCATCAAATTCTATTCCACCGGAGTTAGAATTCCCGGCGATATATATAGACATATAGCACACTACAGAGTGAGCTCATTGACTGATCTAGAAGGCTTGTCGGTATTTTCACTGCGTCTCAGTGGTGGTACCTCAAGGTACAACCTCCACTGGCCACCAAACTTCGATTGAGATTCACTGATTCAGTACCAGCAATAGCCAATCGACGTCGATTCAGTGTCTCCATCCAATGCTAGCTAGCCAGCGCAGGCTTCCTCGGTACGGCGGCGATGGAGGCTTCTCATGGTGGTCGTGGTGGTGGTGTAGATTATCGAGGCGGGAGCTCACCATCGCCGCCGCTGCCGCGGTGGCGGTCTCCGTTTTCCTTCTCGACTTCTCTCCGATATCGGTATCGCGTATGTTTTCTAACAAAAATGCGAGCTCGGGAGCAGCTTCTGAGTGGGTTCCCTTCACGCCGTTATCCAAAGCGCGGGAAAATTCCGCGTGTAACTCTCTCTCTCTCTCTCTGTTTAATTTTTCTGATGAAAATGGAAATTTGAATTGTCTGGCTTTGGTGTTGATTGATTGTGGAGTAATTTGCAGTTTGTTTGGATGGGAGTTTGCCTGGATATCACATAAGAAGGGGTTTTGGATCTGGCTCTGACAGTTGGCTTATTCACGTTGAGGTTTCCCCTATACTGATTTACTATTGGATATCGTTTTTGCTACAGTGCCTGCTGAAATACACTTTACAGTGGCACGAATTTTTCCCATTTTCGTATTATACTGATATTTCATAATACAACTTTCAAATTGCAATGTATTTGGGTTATTTAATAGGTCTTGAACAAAATAACTATGTTAGGCACTATTGCAATGCAAAAAGTATGTCAAATTGGCTTGTCAGGGGCACCAAATTCGACATTCATTCATTCATGATCGCAGGGAGTATTCTTTGGTTTCTTGTTGTATGCTCTCGGCTTCTTGATAATTTGATGGCGTACAAGTGGTGTGTTTTGTGCAAATGCACGAAACATTGTATTCGAACGAAAATCTCATATTTGCTATGTAATCAATGAAAAACCTGATATCTGGCTTACTTGAGCTCCTGCAGCAACATATTTATGTCAAGCTTATTACTGCTAGGTTATGTGCTATATGAAATGATTAAGAGGATAATGGTTTAGTTCGAAATGCCGTTGATCAATCAGAACTCAGATAGGTTGCTCTTGTGGCATAAAATGTTGAAAGTCACTGTTTCAGGTTTTCTGTCAGTTGTTAATTGAATACTAATAAATACTTGGATTTGCCTTGTAGGGTGGAGGGTGGTGCAGTAACATATCATCCTGTTCTGATCGGAAGTTAACAAAACTAGGTTCTTCAACCTACATGGACCATGAAATTCAATTTTTTGGAATTTTAAGCCACGACCAACGTGAGAATCCCGGTATTCAACTGCTTGACACCCTGTTCTATGATATATGCCTAACTCCTTTGTTCTTTTTCTATGTTGTTTTTGGGTGTTTTTAACTGGAAGTTTTTTTATATGCAGTTCAGAGTACATCTTGCTCTTTAATCTCAATCTAGTCCTTTGGTTATTTCATCAATATTGAACTCATGCAACATACAAATCACATAGTCTGCTGTGTTTTCTTATTCTGGTTTGAAGACTAATATTTAGAAGTTTGTATTCCACTTGGAAGAGTTCATGTGAACATGAAAGGGTTATGCAGTACTTGAGTTATTTACTCACCTAGCCAAGTAATAAATTCAACTGAGTTCTTTATTTTCATTGGTATACATAAAAGAATGTTTAATTGCAAAACCATTTTTATGTTATAGGTGATTGCCATAGATACAGATTTAACATAAAATTTAATATTCAATCGTTTGGTTATTTATTCTCTTGGCCATCTTCAGATTTTTTCAACTGGAACAAGGTGAAAATACGGTATTGTGATGGATCGTCGTTTTCCAGTCACCCTGATAGTGAGTTCAAAGTAAGTCCACCAGAAGTTTACCTTCAAAATTGTTTTAGTGTTTGTTCAATATTCCTACCATGCCTCTGTGAGACAATGGAGTAATGTGATCACAGTAATTTTAATTACTTTAACCATTTATGTATTCCCTAGAATGGAACAAAACTTTTCTTCAGAGGTCAGCTTATCTGGGACACAGTTATGGATGAGCTCTTGTCAAGTGGAATGTCTAAAGCTCGCGAGGTAGACAAACAGATTTTTCTCTCCATGTTTCATTTTCCTTTTTGAGACTTAGCATTTTTATGTTCATATATCTAGTTTCTTTTGCTTGTATAGTAACTTGTATCTAGTGAATATCAACTTCCATGGGTACCATTTTCTCTTTTTCCTGTATGATGTCTCTGACATTAACGAAATAGGTTCATCCACTAATGAAGTCAAATTTATCCGGGTGATAAATAGATGGCATGCGTCTTTATTGCTGTTGGATGAAGGGCTACAGCTTTCTCTGTTGCAAAATATTGTGTTCTTACAAGTGCATTCTAAAACTTCACAGGCCCTTCTTACAGGATGCTCTGCTGGTGGTTTGGCCACTCTCATACACTGTGATAGTTTTCGGGATCTTCTGCCAAAAGATGCAAATGTCAAGTGTCTTGCAGATGCAGGTTTTTTTCTTAATGAGTATGTGCTTTACATTCTCTCGCATTTTGATTGTGTTGTCTTGTCCAATTTCTGTCGAGTGGATTCTGAAGTTTGCACCAGGTATTCTTAATTCACTACCATGTGGGAATAAATAATGATGTAGCAGTCGTATCATGGAATCAGGCTTTTGCAAGTTATTGACCAAATATAATAACCTTAAGTAGGGATTCCCAATGGTTCTGCATGCTTAAAAAGATGCACTGACTTTGAGTTGTACTTCTAAAACCTGAGAGTTCCTAGTTGGAGCTCGGGATCATGCTTGTTTAAGAACTTCATTGATCTATTTTCCACAAGGTTCTGCATCCACCACCTGAAAAGCATCGACTTCACAGATGATTTGACAATGAAAGGGACTTGAGACTGTTTGGTCTTGGCTGCGTTTTTGGGTTTTCCCCCAAATGGACCGGCTTTTAGTAGCAGTGTATAAAGAGAATGGAATCCATAGAGATAAACTTCCTGTGGCATCTCTTTCCTGTATATTAGATTGATTTTGATTGTTGCCAATCTTAATGACAGAATATCTTATTTTGAGATTAAAGGTTCTCTTGGAAATAATTGTAGATAACTGTTTTTTGAGGCATTTCTGTTTAGTCTTAATGTTCTGTTGTCCTTTTAAACAGAGAAACTGGCATATGGTGCTCTTCTTTTCGCAGCATATTCAAACTGAGATGTGATTTGTTTTTGTGAACAGGAAAGACATTGCTGGAAATCACACCATAGAATCCTTTTATCATGATGTCGTACATCTCCAGGTTGTCCTTCATATTTCCACATTTCACATATTAGAAATGTCAGTAATATAATCAGATTGCGAAGTGCCAAGTATTACTATGAACTGACATTCCATTTGTCTCAATGTCTGTTCTTATTTTTGATGCATAATAATGACATTATATTAAATACTTATTGAGATCACTCATCTGACTCTTATTTATCTTGATAAACACAATAGTTTTGAAAATTTCGTTTGACAACTTGTGCTTACCTGGCCTGATTGCAGGGTATAGCTAAAAGTTTGAACCAGGATTGTGTTGCCAGATCTGAACCTTCCAAGGTGCATTTCTATATGTAACTTTTTGGTTTGCCTTTGTTTCTTCTAGGATGCTTATCTCCCCTTATTCTAGTAATATACGGAACATTTCTTCATTGCTCGATTTTGGTTGCTTATCATTGATTCCGGTGCCAGTGCTTCTTTCCTCAAGAATTTATAGGAAATATAAAGACGCCAGTGTTCCTTGTTCAACCAACATATGATTTTTGGCAGGTACTTTCTTATTTCATATCATCTTTCTCTACAATATTAAAACTTTTTTATATGTAAACGACTTTTTAACTTCTTTCAGATAGCAAATATTTTGGTGCCTGATTCATCAGACTCCCAAGGCAGCTGGCGCAGGTGCAGGCTAAATATTTTGCGTTGTGATTCCAACCAGCTAAAAGTGCTCCATGGTATTATCTTAGATATGACATATCTTACTCCTCACATCATCACATGTGTAAATAATCGTATTTCCTGGTAATTTGAATTTCCTCATAGTTACCAAGGGAGACATAGCTTAAGCACCTGCATAGAATTACCTCAGTTCTGAGCTGCCCAAATTACGTACGTTAGTCCAAAACTCCACTTGTTATGTCAAACAATAAGTTTTCATGCGTGCAGGTTACAGAAACTCAATGCTCAAGACACTCGATAAATTTAGGCAAATGCCAGAATGGGGACTGTTTGTAAATTCTTGTTTCGTCCATTGCCAGACGTGGGCGCCGTTCACATGGCATTCACCCAAATCTCCCACGATTAACAACAGAGTTAGTACCAGTTATAAATTATTTGCATGCCTTTGTGTTTGTCTTAATATGACTGACAAAGAATGTTTCTCAACTACACCCCCACCCCCTACCGGAAGGCACAAATGGGCTGATTCTAGTCAAATTTTGTGTTCGTAATGACCTGAAACAGTGCTTAATTTTGATCAAACCTCCCTAATTTACAACTTAAAAATCCAATTTTGCATCAGGACCTCTTTTCGAATCTAAATCATAGATATCGTTTGCTGTTTGTTAAACAGACTCTTGCAGAGTCGGTAGGCGACTGGTACTTCAAGAGAGCAGCGGCTAAGCACATCGATTGCCCGTTTCCCTGCAATCCTACTTGCTATAACATTGATCTCTTACAATGACGATCACTCGGGGGTCGCTATCATCTGGCTTCATATTCTTACTCTCAACAGTTTCGTGGCTGGTAAAATTCAGTTATTCGCTTTCTTCATCATTTCATTAGCTGCTTCTTCCAGAAGAATACGTTAATGAGTGATTCTTGTGATGAGTTCAAAAACTTCTGAGTCTCTCTCTCTCTCTCTCTCTCTCTTTCGGTCATTGTTATTATGAGCTCACAAGGTTTCCCAAATGCCGTAAAGCACTTGCTGACACGTGACTAATACTAGTTTGACCGAGTCGGTTTGAACTAGAATTTCCCGTGTTGTTTGATTGTATATTATATTGTTTTGTATCTCCCGCGTATCTGACTGTTTCTCATGAATTTAGATTTCCCATTAAATGAGGGAAAAAAAAAAGGTCCATTTTTGACGTTTAAGTCCTAATTTCCTCCGTATTTGTTCGCCTGTCTACAGAATACCATGTGTGTAAAATTTAAATGGACATACATACCTTTTTCTTGTTGCCACTTAGATTACAGGTTGTACGGTTAGTGTGTCATTTTCAGATTCTCTATTTCGTTGTTTTTTTTTTTTTTTTTATTTATACATCGGACATAAAAATAACATATTGATTCTTCTTCCTTCTTTTTTTTTTGAATTCAGCGCATAGTAAAATAATATATATATATATATATATATATATATATATTAACCCCGTCAATCTTGATCATAAATATTTCTGGGACAGCTGTATGCTTGCTGGTGGCGAGTCAGATTTCAAAGTTCACATATTCAATATATGGGCTGTATCTGTGCAAACTTATATAGACTCTGAAGTAAATTTGAGCATTTAAAACGTTACCAAAAATATCAATCATATTAAATACTGAGTTGAAAATTCAGATAATATCTCAAGAAGTTTTCAAGAAACAGTAGTCAACCTCAAATTTAAGTGGTCTGTTGCATGGCTACGTGCAAGTTATATATTTTAAGTGTCAATTTGTATCCACATAACAACGGCTGCCTAATTTCATATCTCACCGACTAATCACGAAGTTTATTGGCTGGAAAAAGTCGGTTGGTTATTTTGAAGAAATAAAGCTCGATAAAGAAATTTAATTTGAATTTAGGATTTTGTTTTGGGTACTTAATGTTTTTAATTTTTGAAGAATATGTTGACATACACGACTGAGACCGAGTACAAGAAGCGAAATAGAAACCCTAAAATCACAATGCCATTTGTGTATGTTCTTGTGTATTTTTGTAAGAATCTTTTTTGGGTGTGTGTGTAATTTTTTATCTAAGAGGGATACAATTGATAATTTCAAAATCTCGCAGCGGTTCTAGATGTAATTAGCCCAAAACTTAAAGCTCGAATTTGAGACTAACCATGAATTTTGAAGAAGAAAAACTTATTTAAAAATGATCAAACGGATTTATGTGATGTGGAATTGCTCAAGAACCATTTTGCCGACACTTCAAAATTTCAACCACTTTCCTAAAATGTGGGAACCCAAATTTAGAGTGGTTCTTTTTCAGAATTAATCAAAAGGACCATAAAAATCTATGGGTTAGGTCATTTCGGTGGAGTTGAAATTGGGAGAGTCACCATCACTCAACTGGTTCAAACAACCCCATTGATTGTGATAGTCCAAGAACTTGAAACCAAACTTCGGTCTAAAACGTTAAACTTAATGTATGTCACGACATGTTAGAGATACCAAAACCACAAGCAACTGTCCCAATATAAATATAAAATGTGTGTGTGTACTCTCTCTCTCTCTCTAGACCTGCCCCAGTTTGTATGTGCATCATCCTGCAACAAATCATGCAATGAAATTTAGAGCTCATGCAAGCCCTTTTGTCTGCTTGTGTTGGTCAACTATGTGATTGTTGTTTTTCTTTACATTATTGGTTATCTACTGATCTTATTTTAACTACACCACTATAACTTATCAAAAAAACAAAAAAAACTGCACCACTATAGTCCGCTTTTTGAAGACTAATTTCTTCTATTATGTGTTCATTTTATAAAGACGTAGATATTACTTCTGCAAGAATAATTATGCAGTGAACAATCAATAGAGTAGATTACGCTGAGCCAAACAAAAAAAGAAAAAGGTTTAATTACACTTAGACCCCTTTTAAAATTGCATAATTACCAACTCCTCCCCTCGATTTTTGGGGTGCAAATGACATATTCACAGGAATCAAAAATCAAGAAAATTGTGGCCAAAGGGTGCAAGAAAAATGGAAAAGAACAAAAGAATTAGACCAGTTGGCCTTGTCTATTGATTTCAAGGGTACTTAGAAGATACAAAAATTCTCAAGGAGACATTGGGGTTAATCACCATTTACAATCCCCCACCAACTGGTGTATATATGTATATATCACACAATTTCCTAACATATATGGAAACTAACTCTGAATAATGTAACCTAGTTTCTTGGTATAAGTATAAACACCTCTAGAAAACCGGTACCGTCGTCCAAGGAAAACCAAAAAGTCACTCGAAGTTTCCTTATAAAAACTTCTGTATGTTTCATCTCTATTTGTATCTCTTATCCTAATTCAAGAGTTAAACCGACGAGCGCCATATCCTTCCTTCGAAAGAAATAATGATAATCGAGACATCATCGTGGTACTTTCTCCGGTCCCCTTGAGGGATATCGAGCAATTCATGAAAATCCATACCTACAATCATCACAAAATTCATCATATTAGCTTTAAGCAGATCATTTGTCTGTTTATATACATATATGTGTGTATGTGTGAGCAGATCACTTGTATGCTTATATACATACATGTGTGTGTGTGTGTGAAGCAAATCACTCGTATGCTTATATATAAGTGTGTGTGTGTGTGAATCATACCGGCTTTCTTGGCAGCACGAAATAGGACTTCTTCAACGAGATGTTGAGCCGGATCTCCCTCGGGGAATGTTGACATGAATGTTTCGACTTCTGAGGCAGCCTCTTGATTTGTGAAGTACTGATAGAGGCCATCGGAGGACAAGATCAAGAATTTGTCCTTGGGGTCCAACCGGTGGTGGCAAAGAGATGGCGAACATGTGATATAAGGAGATGTTCCGATGTAATCTATTCTGAACATCTCTAGAAGCGCATTGTTCCATTTCGGCTGCGAAAACAAGAAAAGATCAGAATCTAAATGCTTATTATTCATGCACAAACCAAGAAACTTGACTTTATCCACAAAAACAATGATCTTTTTACCTGTTTGAGATAGCCAGCACCAAAGGCCCTGGTGACCTTAAGAGAACCTTTAACCCTCTCGTTGACAACTGCGGAAGCATCATCCAGATGCGCGTTTCTAATCTTTCTCACTTCCTGAGACGAAACGGAAAAAACAGAACATCTTAGTACTACCACAACAAACATTAAACAGAGCACACACAAGGCCACATCCAAAACCTTAACAAAACTATGCCTACCTCTTTAACATTCGTACTATGATCCGTTGTGAGCTGAAAAGAACTCAAATGATGTACGGTCTCATACTCATAACCATCTTCATAATCCTTCCTCATCTTCCCAGCACGAGAATCATTACTATCATTGTCTTTATGAGCCAAAACCGCGCGGCTATCACCAACATTCATCAAATAAACATCATCGCCCTTCATCACCATCACGAGAACACATGATCCCATCAAAGCCAACTCGGGATTCTCCACCAACATCATATCGGTTATCTCCAAATACGATCCTTCGGTCTTTTTCAACGCTTCCGATAACGCTTTCAAAACTCCCAAGTGATTAACAGTCATATTAATATTATCAGGTCCCAAGCAGCTCAATTTCTCTCGTAATTTTCTATCAAGTTCGACTCTTTCTTTACTATCCAAACTCTTGGACATAAACGAAGAGCTGTCGACTGTGTTTTCGCAAGAATCACCCTTGTCACACCACAACACCCCTTTGAGCTCCTTGTAAACGTTGAGATATAGACTGTTCAACAGAAAATCAGTTGCATCAGGGCCGTTGAATCCATCGTAAATCCCAACAAAAACCCATCCATGTTCCTCAGAGATCACGATGTGAACACGATCCTCACCGGCCTTACCGTGTGCCCACTGCACATTATGACTACCAAAAGACTCATCCCCAACATCATCATTCTCATCAATCAAGCTCATATCACTGCTCAGATTATGGCTAGTAACGGTGCTGCTATTCCCACTGTTACTCCCACTAATCACCATGTTATTATTATGCTCACTCTCATTGTTATTATAATTGTTGTTATTACTACACTTCAATTCTCTAGAAAAACCCCGAAAAGATTTCGATATAACTCTTTTCAAATTCTTGAAAAAATCCAGCTTCTTGGATTTAGGCTTGTACCTCTGTATCTGATCGAACTGATTCTCCAACGGGCCTGAGATGAAGCTCCGCTCAATCGGGCCGGACATGAACCCGCGTTCGATCGGGTCGGACCCATGGCCCGGGTTTCTCATAATCGGGCCGGATTTGATGGTGGTGATGGAGTTTCTTGGGATTGGTTGCAGGGGTATGGATGAGAAGAAATTTGAGCTTTCGAAAGCTGAAGCCTTGTCGAGCGAAATAGAGGTGTTGTAGGCAAAACGATCGGTGGAGAGAGGGGTGGCGGTGTTGGCGGAGATGGCGGCGCCGGAGATGGTGCGAAACGCCGTCGTTTGAGGGGCGGCGGCGGCCGCGGAGGAGCTATCGTCCAAAGATTGGGTTTTTTTAAGCGGGTCGGGTGGTATGTAGCAGAAGGAGTGGCCCAAGCCCTCGTCGAGAGGGTCCGACAGACAGAGTGCGAGGTCGTTTCTCCGCCGGGAAATCTCTCCGGCGTCTCCGGCGAAGCAGAGACTCAGCTTTCCTATTCCATTTCCCATTTTTCCAAGAAATTAAAGAAAGACTCAATCTTTTTTGAGAAACAGTAGAAGAAGAAATAGAGAGATTAAAAGGGTTGGAGTTGAAAGTTCATGGTTTGGTGTTGCAGTTGAAGAAGAGAGAAATGGAGAAATGAGAAGAAGATAAATGGGAGGGGAGAGAGAGAGGAGGGAGAGGGAGAGAGTTGACTTTTGATTGGCAGGGGGAGGGCGGGGGTTGAGATTAAAATTCAGATTTGTTTAATATTCGATTCTTTTAGGTTTTTGGTGGGCTGCGGGCGTTGACTGTGAAAAATAAAATAGCTCGTGTCTGTATGTATATGCGTATCTATATATATTTGCCCTTTTTTCTTGTGCGTGTGGGGTTGGAACTTGGAAGGAATGGAATAGAGAATAGTAGTTCAATTTTCAATAGAGGAATATTTGGATTATAGAGGAGTTATGAGAGAGAGAGAGAGAGAGAGAGAGAGAGAGAGAGAGACTCTTGAAATATTTGGATTATAGAAGAGTTGTGAGAGAGAGAGAGAGATTTTGAAGGTAGCAATTGGAATAGAAGTCAAAAGGCTCCACTTGTGAATTTGCAATATTTGTCATTGGCCTGGTGGAATGCTGATTCGGATGCCATCATGGCTAAAATGTCCTTTCATAATTTGAAATTATTTCATTGATTTCATTATGTTTGCCTCTCTTGCATATTTAATACATATACCTCTGAGTATTTATACCGTATATAAATTCATTTGTAAGAACATATTTGTATTGCCATCTATCATTTTAATTAATGCTACAATCAATTTTCTTCAATGTTTATATTTTACAAGACAAGTAGGAGTATTACATTGTTTTTTTTTTTTTTGTGGTTATGAGGAGTATTACATTGTGGCATAAGGTTCAAATGTTCAACATTGTTCTTCTTAAAATTAAAAAAATATTTTACTTCAAAAAAAAACAGTTAAAAAATATTTAACATGGTTTATCACAAGTTCTATACTAGTATGTGCGTACGAATATGTGTTTTCCTAGTCTAGAGGAAAATATAAATGGATCCAAATACAAGTTTTATACATTCATGTAGACCAAAAAAAAATACAAATATTACATATGATACAAATAGCAAATACGTGTATTTTGGAATATTACATAGCAAATTCAATTATTCTCAACTCGGGATTGGTCGAGATTCCCATATTAGCACTTTTCAATTTATATCCTTAAACGCGACCAAGTCATAAGACCTCCAAAGGAGATTCAAAACGGACACTATAACAGTACTAAATTTTCGTCTTATATTTGATTTTCTTTATCGAGACAATTAAGCGTTTTTGTTTGTTTTGTGATTCATAAATTAAGTTTGCTATGCGGGAAAAAAAAAAATGGGAAGACCTCCTAAAACCTCAATTAAGTTTTAACATAAGCTACATTTGAATTTTAATCATCTTTGGTTATTAAATTCTTGGATTTTTGTTAAATAAGCATGATTTTTTTTTGCATTAATATTTATATGCTTGCTGCATGGACTTATGCAAATTGCAAGATTATAAAAGTTTTGGAAACCTTCCTTCAAAGTTCCTACATTGTTCGTATACTATTTATACTTTAATTTAAAAAAAAAAATCAAGTCAATAATAGTCTTTTCTTTAAGAGCAGTCCTATGTGCTACCCACTTATTTTTAATGGAAGAAAGAATTAGCATAAAGTAAGAGCACAATCTTCTCCTTTTGCAACATTTATAATTTTGTTGTCATCATTTCTATTTAACTTCCCCACATATAAATTAGTTCAAAAATTATATCTACGTGTTGGTGGGCAGGGACGAAGCCAAAAAATTTTGTTCAAGGGGGCAAGATCAAATTTTTATAAAATATTAAAGGAAACTTTATAATTTAGAGGAGGTGAAATTTAATATTTTCATAAAAATGCATATAAATTTTAATTTGATATGAACTTGAGGGGAGAGGGGTGGACCACCCCCCTCCAGCCATCCCCTTGGCTCCATCACTGTTGGTGGGATTACAGTAATCAAGTTGGGATTCATCTCAGCTAGTTTAGACAAAAGAAACATTATATGGCGGCTATATTTCCTTAATTGGGGAATACATCGGGTCTTCTAGTTTGATCTTTTTATTCACTAGGAAAAAAAAGTCAATTAAATAGCAATTGTAATTTTATTTAATCATTGGCTTTTAATCAGTCAATTAATTTCTTGAAATATGAATACACAAGCATTTACAAATTTCATTCGCTATGATGGTTATTTTAGTTCCATCAATTTGTGTCTGAACTATATGTACGATCTTCCCTACCCCACTGAATATTTGGAAAACGTCAACTTTTTTTGTTCTTTTTATTTCTTTTATTATTAAGACACATAGATGCTGTAAATTCTGCCTTATCCCATATCAAATGATTAAATTTCTATCCAACCCAAAAGATTCTCGTTTATATTTGTGCCCGTTGAGATTAAGATAATAATAATAATAATCCATATCTCTGTCAAAATATATATATATATATATATATAGAGAGAGAGAGAGAGAGAGAAGAGGGATATTTGGGCTGGGGCGGGCCTTGGGGGTGGGGGGGGGGGGGGGGGGGGAATTCCACAAATGCAATTAAGTTTCTTTAGTGCCACAAAACTATCATAAAATTTTCTTAAAAAAAAAAAGTGTTTTTCTTTTTATAATTTAAAAGATAGTAATACTGGTAATTTTACTTCTTCCTGTTACGTTGTGTCCCAAATTTCGTATTCATCTAAAAACATACCAAAATATTTGAACAATTAGCAAAGGAAATAGTTCTGTTAGTGTAGCATCATCACCTAATATAATTCCCGAAAATCAATATTACTCAAATACTATACAACCGATAAATATTTATGATAAAATGTGAGAATTTTTTTTCCAAACCAAACACATAAATCTATGAAACCAATTGAAAGTAAGTTCGGAACTATTAGAACTCACTATAAGAAAAACACTTCCCTTCACTAACGAAAATTTTGTGACAGCGAGATTCTGTCACAAATTTAAGATATTTGTAATGAATTAATGACGGAATTCAATGTAAATAAAATTTTTTAAAAAAAAATTAGTGATAAGACATTTAACAACGAAATTATTATAAATCAAATTATTATAAAAACTAAATTTATAATGTATTAATTTGTTATTAAGATGTATGCGTTCTTGCGGTGACTGTAACAAAATATGAAAATAAAACCTCTTGCAATGTGAAAATTTGGACACACAAAAAACATGCATGACGCATTACGCGTCTTATTATAATATTGGTGTGGACTTTTAGGAAGCTTCATTGAGTTAATAGTATTTGAAACTTTGAACCACGAAACAAAATACAACACAGCTAAGTAAACAATTCGCAAAGCTTGATTTTAGTTTGACTTTCCTGACATTTGACTTTCACCGAATTCGCTATATTCAACATATACATACTTGATAGTCACGTTCGGTTTTGTTTATTGAAGATCAAGGTCGTAACATTAGATGGGAATTTGACTAAGTTAATTCCCAAAAAAAAAAAAATGTTTCACCGCGTCTTATGAGAAGATATATATATATATATATATATATATATATATATATTCAAGAACTATTTAAGATATTCAATTTTATTTTCAGAATATATAATTCTTGAAAGTTGTCGATACAGTTATTTTTTAGGGTCGTAAGATGTTTGCAATGATAATTTCATAATAAATAAAGTTTTGCAAAAAGACGAATTACTTATCTGTTTTTTTTTTTTGAAATGAATTTAAAATTATAACATCTTATTTTAGAAAATTGATAGTATCTTTTGAATTTTGGTGATTATGTTAAAATATCTTATGAGAAATGTCTATTTTGATATTTAAATATGATGATATGTTTAACCAGTTTATTTAAAAAATTATATATATATATATATATATATATATGTAAAGCACTTATTTATTTATTTTTCTATAAAAATTAATGAGCAATCGAAGAACAGTTAAAAACGTTGTTTTCCCATTGGCTGGCGGAGTAGACGCAATTAAAGGCCTTTGACTTTTGAAATGTCACCGTGCCAATTGCAAAATTGCACCAAAAATAGTAAGTCTCCATAAACAGCAAATCAACAGCTGTACCGACCAAATTTTCTTTTGTTTTTTTTTTTGTTTCAAATTAATAAATAAATTAAAAATATACGATGAAGGCCCGTTTGAATGGATATAAAATAATTTAAAGTGAAAAACTAAGAAAACAATTACAAGAAAAGTTTTTAAACAAATAATATTAAAAAGTATTGGTAGATGAAAGAAGATAGAGAGGGAGAGCTAAAGAAGATAGAAAATAAAAAAGACCATGACTGAGGAAATAGGAGAGAGAAAGTAAAAGAAAAAAACGATTGCAGACCAAAAAAATAAGTAAACCAACAATAATTACTAAAAAATGTTTTCTATATATAATAGTATAGATAAAAATATGACCACTTTATTTCCATTTTGATCAATGTCTAGGTTTTTTTTTTGTTTTTACTTTATCATACACTAGTCAGTGGGGCACATTCGATGAGTGTGTAAAAAAAAACTAAAATGAAATTTAATTACATATGTAAATTATGAATATAAAATTAAAATATTTATTAAATTTTATATATTATTATATATTTTTAATTATTGGGAATGTATGCATTTTATGAAATTTGTTATAAAAAAATAGCTCAAAATAAAGATTAACAAATAAATAAGAAATAAAAATTTAAAAAATATATTTAAAAAAGGATATGAAAAAATATATATCTATACTATTACTAAAGAGTTTAAGGGGTTTAACAACCACCAAAAGAGACCAAAGAAACCAAGATAGTTATTAGATCCTATAAATTCTTTATTAATAGTATAGATATATTCAAACCTGAAAGGGTGCGCAATTCAATTTCTTGGTCCATTGACTGTTGGGCTGTGTGCCTATTTCTCATGAAGCCCAATAAAGAACTCCCTCTCTCTCTCTCTCTCTCTCTCTCCCCGCGTCCCGCACCATCCAAGTTTCACAATTTCTTGGCCCGCAGACTATTGGGTCCATGAAGAATGCCAATGATAACCCCAACATATACAGCCTCTCTCTCTCTCTCTCTCTCCCTTTCTCTCTCAATCGCACAATCCAAGTTTCACAATCTCTTGGCCCACAGACAATTGGGCTCCATGAAGAATGCCAATGATAAGCCCAACATATACAGCCTCTCCTCCCCCATCGTTTTTTTTTAAATAATAGGCACATACCACTCGCGCACACATAGATAGAATTCGAACGTTGTTAACAAATTTTTGATGCCTCTAAATGACGAGGCATATGTTCATTACACAAAAGGGTCACAGACTGGGTTATGTTTAAATGTTTAAATATTAGATTTTAGTGAGGAAAACTAAAAATATTCAAGAAATTATAGCATAAAATTATACTATTTGTAGTAAAAAAAAATCCTAATATTTCATTCATTAAAGTTCATAATTAAGCCAAACAAAGCATTACAGTCCAAAAGGATCTCAATAGTATATTTGAAAGGGTCAATTATTTTTAGTTTGTGACTTTGTGTATTTTGTGTGTGTGTGTGTGTGTGTGTGAGAGAGAGAGAGAGAGAGAGAGAGTAAAATAGAAGAAAACTTGGCGACAGTTGGTCGTTAAGATGCGGAACATGAGGCGCCAAAAGTAAAAAATACATATAACCACTAACCAAAAAAAGGTGGCTTAAAAATCTGGAAAAATAAATAAATAAAAAAGAAAAGACAAGAAAAGAGAAAAAAAGAACCAAAGTACTCTAAATCTGGGAGCATAGCCATGGCCACAGAGCATAACATGGACATCCTCTCAATAAGGTCTCCTCATAATGAACTCCTTTTCAAATCCCATTACTCATGAATAATAATCTATTCTGTTGCTGATATTTCATGTGTTTATTTCTTTTCTTTTTTTTATGTTCTTGTAAGCTGTGATACATTTTGATCCTATTTCCTCTCTCTCTCTCTCTCTCTCTCTCTCTCTCTCTAGAAAGCATTCTTAAGAATCGTAACATGAGGTTTGAATATTAGTTAGTGAAGATCATGATGGGGGGTGGGCAAGAAGGTGGTAAGATACGTTTGGATGAGAAGCATAGCCCAGGATGCATGTGGGGATTACTTCATCAGTTTCATCGTAATGGATGGCTCACTGCAGCTTCCAAAAAAAGGCTCCCTCGTAAGAGGATTACTAATAATGCTTTGCCCAGAACCTCCCCCTCTGCTCCAGGTCATTCTCTCTCTCTCTCTCTCTCTCCCCCCCCCCCCCCCCCCCCCTCCCTCATCTTGATCATCCAATTTGTATTTCGAAATGTGTTGCAGATGGAGAAAACAACACAACATTTCCAGAGCTGCAAGAAAAGATGTATTCTTTTGTCGAAAAAACTGCTGTATGTTTTTCTGTTAAAAATCAAAACTTTGATCAAATGTGCATGTTTGGACTTTAATTACATTGAAATTTATTCACAATGAGAAAAATTTGTTGAGAAACCAAGGATACCGTTGTTCATACATACAAGAATCATTCTGAAAAGTTTGCCGAAATTTGAATTATAATATCGTCTGATTATATGTGATGATCAACAGGAAGGTTAACTGTAAGGTGGAAATAAATTACAAGGGAGGTATGTGTCATTTTGAAAATTAAATAGAACACTAGGGGAAGGTACTGTAATTATCTCAAATATTTTGTATGAATATAACCGTGCATCATTTTCTACTGCACTGATCGACATGTATTGATGGGTGGTTCATATTTAATTATTTTTTTCGAAATCATAAGTTTTTCTCTTTTCTTATCCAGTAATTTGTAGCAACACCAAATAAAACTCGTCAAATCTCATCAGGTTGAAACAAAATCCAAGGATCCAAGTGCAACAAACAAGAGCAGCAACTCAATGAAGTCCCGAATAAGAGCTTTGATCACACAAGACATGACCAAGAAGAAAGGCCGCCATCGGAGAATCTCCTCGTACCCTGATAGAACGCCGATAGATACAACTATTGCCGATCATAATCTAGAATCTTCTTCGGACACAGAGTCCTCGTCACCTCGTCACAACACTCCCGATAACAACAACATCAACAATGTCGCATTAGATTGTCATAAAAATTTGCTAAAGGAAGGTCAAGAACACAGCAGAAGCACCTCATGCGAGTGGTGCGCCGCAATGCTCAACATGCATTACTTGACCCAAACCGACGTCAATAAGCTATGGAAACATCCGGTTAGAGATCACACGCTTCTTCAGGACAAGTGTATATACGCTATAGAGCCAGGTAAACACGATCAAAGCCAAAAGAGGTGGGCTGATAGGGGTCTGATAGGGACAGTCGCATTTTTATTTTATAAAATTCAATCTCATCCCCTTGAATGAAACTTTTGGCTCTGCCACTACAGGTAAATTCACATCACATCTAGAGTCGAAGCTATTCATGGATGCCCTGGATTTGCTCAACATGAGAAAGGAGGTCTTCCTGAAAATCTTGAAAGATCCAACTTCTTCGTTGGCTCATCAGCTACGCCACAGGCGAACCCCGTCCCATTCAAGGATCGGGCTAAAGAAATCTATCTCCTTCCCCGCATCAAGTTCATCAGCAGGAAAAAGTTTATTACACAAAGATAACGAAGACAAATCCCAAGATCCCAACAACGATCCCACAACATCCAATGGCTCGACATCTACAGAAAATGTCGACCATCAAGACAATGCCTTATCGACTTCAGCCAACGTGCTTAAGAAGAAGAAGAACAGCAACAAAGCCGCGCAGAAACATTTCAAGAACCTTAAGGATAAACTAAAATACGTGATCCGTGATAGGAAAAGAGAGAAGAACCGGATTGTTATGGATGCCGTGCACCACAAGATCCCCTACGGACACAGTTTAAACGACGATACACCTCACATGCCCAATGCAGAAGCCAAGGCTAGCAAATACAGCCCTCGTTCTGACTTCGGCTCGACCTCATTTCAAAGCATCAAACGAACATCATCCTTCAATGATTCGCTGGACAAGTACAACCGGTTGCTTGAGATATCCATGAACAAAGAAGTGAAAAACAATGTTTCTGATAGGTTAAGGGCCTTTACATCATCAGAGACATCAACACTAGCGCCAAGAAATCGCCCCGCCACCCTTGTGAGGATCCTTTCGCTTCCTGATCTGAGGACTTATTCATCATTTCACATTGATGATTCGCCGAGCCATAACTGTTTCCATACACCAGACGTAGAACCAAAGGCGCAGTCAGTGTGCGAAACTAAGTCTGTTCAGACGAGTGGTGGTGTTTCGGAGAGTGGAAGCAGAGAGAACTTGTTGGATACGGGAGAGATTTTTGATGGTTCCGTGGACTCGCGGATGTGGGAGACGGCTGATTCGTCTCACGATTTCAATGATGTTGAAGTGCCTGCAGTGCAGAGTTCTGATCATCAGCCGTCGCAATCAGATCAGGTTACTGAGAACTATGATGCTAAGTATCATGAGAATGATGTTGGCCAAGAACTTGGACCAGAAGGTAATTTCCATAATTTAATTGGCGTGTTGTTGTTTTGACTAGCCTCTATTGCCTCAATCCTAAGAGCAAAGGGGTTCTCAATTTAGTACTTTATTTCGCTTCAGTCGAGGATCTTTTGTAACATTTTTGTGTAACATCTTTTGTTACACTCACCATTACACGTGAAATTGCTTACCAAATCATGTGGCATATAATATATTAATGAATTTACTAGAAGATTTTACTCAAAAATGTTACACGTTCCCTCTTATATCTACTTCAAATATGTCCTTTTTATGCCAAAACTTCCAAATAATCAATCCTTTCCAATTACAGATTCCAAAGATGGCCCAGCAAGGCAAGAGGACACAACCAACTTAGACAATTGCATCAACATTTCAGACAAGAACAACAACAACAACAATACCCTCGAAACTCAAGTCAAGCAACTATACGACGCCCTCCTCCACATCCCCATCGACGCTGAGAACGCCGTCGAATTCAACTACGTCAAGGACGTGCTTGAACTCTCTGGCTTCACCCGCGACGAGATCCTCGGCAAGTGGCACGCGGCTGGCACCCCCCTCGACCCCATGATGTTCGAGGAAGTCGTGGATTGTCCTGTGCCTAACAACAATGAACAAGGCAGAGGTGGTGGTGGAATCGGGATCTACGATCATCTGCTTCTGTTCGATTTGATCAATGAGGTTCTGTTGGATATATACGAGAGGTCGTGCTGCTACTGGCCGAGGCCCCTTGTGACGCGGTGCCGCGTGCACAAGATGCCGAAGGGGTACCGCGTCCTGGAGGAGGTGTGGGCGGAGATCAGCTGGTCGTTGAGCTGGAGGCCAGAGTTCAATCAGACGACAATCGACGACGTGGTTTGTAGGGATCTAGGGAAGAACAACGGTTGGATGAATCTGCAGATAGAGGGTGAGAATGTGGGGCTTGAGTTGGAGGAGTGGATCTTTGATGATCTTCTTGAGGAGATTGTTTCTACGTGAAAGTTGATCACTTCGATTCTTCTACTACGTAATCGTACTACATCTTCTCGTTTCTCATCTTAACCGTCTTAACCGTCGATCAATACAAGTACATTGCGTGTATTGATGAGCAGAAGAGAAGGTATAACAAGTTTATGTAACAAAAGATCCGAATAGACCCTCCAAAGGCAGTTTTGGCATAGCCAGTGTGTGTGTAATTAAAATGTTAATTACACTGAAACCCCCTCCAAAAGAAGAATAATTACCAACACCTCCCCTAAAACTTTTATAAATACTACACTTTCTCTCTGACCAGTATACCCCAAATGTCTTCATAATATTTATATACATCAAGGGGTGTATTTGTAATATTCTTGAATTACGCAATATTGTAGCGGTTATATTTTGTATATTTTGTAGAGGAGTGCTAGTGTAACGTATCAATTTGAAAATGAGGGAAAATGTTATATTTATTGAAAGTATGAGAGTTAATTGTTATCAACTTAATCATACATGACATAATTTATAACATTAATTATTTCAATTCATGAAATGTCTTTGGTAAAGTAAAAGATTTCATCACACCACTAATTACTAGTGAATAACATTATAATAAAATAAAAAAAATATTATAGTTTTAATACATATTAAATTAACACATAACATTGTCACCGAGGTTGTAGCCCAGTGGTGGGGGTTCGAACCTGCATCATTGATGTCCATCCTCTTGTCCTCTTCCTTTCCCTCTTTGGGTGAGTGTGTGTATGCGTGTGTGACGTTCCGATTGATATTTATAAAGTGTCTCAAGTTTGATTATATCAAAAAAAAATATAAAAATTAACACATAACATTGCAGAAGTAATACAAGTTAAAGTAGCATGTAACTAGGTTACTAAGATAATTAGCTCAATAATTCTTAAACTAGCACAATAATAACATACGATATTTGTTGTCTTTCAAGAAATTTTTACATTCGTTTCAGATCTTTTATGCCATAATAATGGTAACCATATTTTATGTTGTAAAATGAGAGCTAATTTTTTTTTATCTAGTCCCTATATAAATAAGAATATCAAAATAGTATTTTATCATATTTATCCCCTCTTAACTATAAAAATATTACTTCAGTGACCCTCTCTGAGTTTCAAAATATCGATGGTAAAATTACATAAAATTTTAACATCATCATTTTCGTTAAAAAAAAAAATCCCTAATCAAGTGGACAGTTTATTAAACAATAAAAAGTTAGAAGAAATGTGCTGATGATTATAAAAATATTGTAAAGATAGCAATTAATAATCATACTATTTTGAAAGGACTCTAGTGTAATTAATTCTATTTTTAAAATTGATATGATCGATATATATTCCGTGTGAAGCTCTTATTTAAAGCTGGCTATTTCCTTTTTTGTTTTAAACCATGATTCTTCGTTATGAAATATAATAAAGAGAAAATCATAACAACAAGTCCTGTCTAGCTCAGTTAGTAGAGCGCAAGGCTCTTATTCTTGTGGTCGTAGGTTCGATCCCCACTGGTGGGCTCTCTCTCTCT
Organism: Petrea volubilis; assembly: GCA_026212405.1. Classification (NCBI taxonomy): domain Eukaryota; kingdom Viridiplantae; phylum Streptophyta; class Magnoliopsida; order Lamiales; family Verbenaceae; genus Petrea; species Petrea volubilis. The sequence continues at coordinate 24,552 of JAOWBU010000361.1, forward strand.
TTCCTTTTTTTTTTTCCCCTACTTATTTTTATGTTCTTTCTTTATTTCCTCTTTTTTACTTATTTATTGATTTTCTTGATAAATGTAAGCCATACAAGTTTCCATGGTCAATGAACCTCAAGAAAATTATTAAAATATTTTCATTTATCCGAATCTGAACACAACGCCTTTTTCCTTTCCAAAAATATGCTTTTAAAATTTAAGTAATCAACAGAGGAGCTAGCAGCATCTTTAGTACAGAAAGAGTTCGAAAATAATCCAGTTTTTGCCCACATCAAAAGAGATTCTCCATCCACACCAAACGGAGGAACTTGAATTATACCCCACCTCTAAATCAATGAGAGAGAAAGAGACGGGCTGGAGGGAGCTGTCACAGTCCTCAAATTTATATCGAGCTAAAATTTTTATGTATATTTTTGAAAATTATAAATTTTGCCTCCTAAAATCGT